>PVJH01011930.1:0-67060 GCA_004026705.1 Nesogale talazaci | reverse complement strand
TCCCTGTGAGATCCCAAGACCATCAATCATAGGAATAGAAGACTTATCTTTTCCCCAGGAAGCAGCTGGTTGGTTCGAACCACTGGCCTTGTGGTAACAGTCCACAGCACCCCCACATCTCTTGAGAAACCTCCTGTTGCCTTTAATGTTATGTAAATCGACTCTTCTCTTCACTTGGAAACCAGAGACTCAAGCCTCCCTCCAAGCAAATTCTACATAAAAATTACTTTCAATCTACATGGAGGTTGAAAAGGGGGGTGGGGGAGGGAAAGCAAAATAATAATAAAATCACTTTCACTTGCTACAGACAATGTTTTTAAATCACTGAAAAGTTTTTGAGACTCGTGTTTCACTCACTTTCATGAATAGGTTCCAATTCAAAGAACTCCTATAGGGTAGAGTGGAACTGTCCCTTCAGGTGTCCCAGGTTATCCATCTTTACAAGCTCAGAACACATCAACTGTCTCCATCAGAATGGCTAGCACAGTCCAGTTATTGACTTTGCAGTTGGTACCTACCTACCAGGACTCCATAGGCAACTCTTCTGGCTTCCTTTGGAATTTAATTTAAAGATATAGAGCTCATTGATAGCCTGGGGACAGTCAATACCTATGACTTGGGGTGACATAAATACCCCATTAAGATATTAAGATTCATCAAATCAGTATGTATGGATTATTGCTTACAAGAGAAATATTTTAAACATCAGATTTTGCAATCATCTCTAAATTCTGTTTAAAATGTGTTGACTCAATGTTTCACATTACATAAATGAAGAAAAATTTTAATTGAGACACTCTGTAATGGATGATCTAGGAAATCATTTTTGCTTTTAACTTAGATTGCATGTAGGATGTAAAACTTGGCATTATAGGCTTGCAACAGAATCTTCCCAGGTTTGTGTTGATGATTTCAATAAATGAGGCCTTTAAAACCCTTTGCTACAGAGCTGAGCTTGGGGTAATTGCCTAGGATGTAATAAGAAATTATACAGATACTTTTCTCAATGTAAAATCTTAAAACAATTAAAATAAGCAGATGTGTCTTTTTTCTCTTCTTTGAATGCACATAAAGCTGAATTTGCAGTATGTCTCTCCCTTGTTTAACTTTAGCCAGTGGTTAAAATATTTGAGGGAAAGAAAGAAATGGTCTATTGTAGAGGAGAAATCGCAAAGCACCCAGAAACATAACCACAGCAATACGTTCATGTCTTCACGTCAGAAGAGGAGTGCAACACCAGGAGAATGGAGGATCACTGAAGTATTGGTGTTGTGTCAGGGGTTCTGCTCTAGGAAAACTACAAGGACTCTGAAGAGGGCTGCAGAAATGTCTCCTTGTAGCATCAAACCATCTGAGCCAGACACTTTAATAAGCCCCTGGAAGAGCAGAGAAAGGGGATTACTTTTCTCTGCTAGCTGTGAGCAGAGGGTCACGCAGATGTGTGAATGGCGTTGTAAATTGCAGATTAGACTAAACCCCCTTATCAGCCCTTCTTTGATGAATCCTTTGCTATCAGCTTTTAAGTACTACTGCATTTAGAGTCTCTCTTTAGCAAGAAAAGAGGAGGGGGGGGGGCGGACACACATCTTCATGTAGCTGCTGATTGCCAAGGAAAATAGAGAGAAAATGCTAAAGCATCTCCCGCTCTGACGTGGTCCTGTGAACAAGGGTCTCTCACAGCAAAGATGCGGAAGATTCCATCCTATAGGGCCGCTCAGCCTCCAGGTACCTGCTAAGATTGACTGAGGGCCATGCCCCGGGTGGGTTCGTGCTCACCCACTGGGCTATGATCCACATGGTCCGCAGTTTGAAACCACCAGCTGTGCCAAGGGAGAAGCCAGGGCTTTTTCCCACAGTGCAGAGTCACAGCCTGAGACACCCAAAGACACAGTTCTACCGTGACCTGGAGGAGCTCTGTGAGTCGGCATCGACTTGACAGAAGTAAGAAAGATTTTGAAAATGGCTAATATGCTATTATTCCCTGATGGCATTGTGGTTGAAGCACCCACCACTAATCAAAAAGGTGGCAGGTCAAACCCACTGAGCAAGGATAGACAAGAGACCAAATACTTACACCCCTATGTTTAAGGTGTGAATGACTTTAAAGAATTTCCCCAGGCCAACACATATAGCCCTTACCACAAGCACCCAGTTAGCTTTCAACTTGTGGCATATTGTGATGGCTTACATCATTTTCAATGTCTATCCTTCCTCACAAGAATAGGGTGTTTCTGAGCTCCAACATTTTTCCCTGAGGTATGCAGCATTTGGTCAGTTCACACAGGACCCAGGAGGAATAGACCAGACTCCTACCTATGACATCCAGTGGAAATCAAGATCAAGAAATGGCTGCAGAGCATACGTACCATCCCATAATAAGTGACCATGCTGCAACCAGAAGCCTGGGTCACAGACTCTATTTTTGAACACCTGTTATATGTATATCCAGTTTCCACAAACCCACCCATGTGAACTCCATTCCTGGAAGCATTCTCCTCTTTTCATAAATAGACACCAAGTCCTTTTGGTCTAAACTCCTTTAGAGACCTTTCCTTACCCCTAGTTTTTAGAGACATGGTCCGCCTTGCCTTCAGACCCGCCCCATCTCCCGAGCAGGATGCTTATCCCGCCCATCAACCTTTGTCACATCTTCCCTTGCCAGCTCTTTCTGTGTGTAATGCATTTGTTTGCTTCTACCGTGAAATTGACCCCCTCCTTCATTATCCTTACTGAATGAGCAGGGCAAGAAGATCCCATTGGAACCTTACTCTTGTAACACTCACTGGAAGGAAGGTATACCTGTGAGCTTCTGTAAGATTTGGCAGCTTTGGAAGCCCCAGGCCTGTCCTGCAAGGTCCGTGAAGCTCACTCTCCTCTCCCAGGCTAAGGTTCTTTGTTCTTTCTGCCCTCCCTTAACCCCAATCCCCTCAGCAGCAGAATCCTAGACCACTGTTTGCATTTTCCACTTCTGGTACCTTAATCTAGACACTGTTTTCTGTACAGATTCATGCCCCCTTGATATTGTTTGGGAAGGAGGACAATGCTTGGAGGATACTCTGCAAAGCCAAAAGCAGAATGAAGAAAGCCTAGTTCAAGAGAGGTTGTGACACCATCCCCGTAGAAGGTTCTGGCTGGCAGCAACAGTTTGTGCTCGACCAGGACCCCAGAGATTGGCTGTTTGGGTTTAGGAAAACAATAATGTACTACCCTGTTGATTTGCTTCCCTAAAGAGTTCATCCAAGAAACCTACAGAGGGCAGCTCTGTTCGGTATCCGATGAATTAGTTAATTGGCATTCATAAGGGTTATTGAGTGCAATTTTTGATACCCAGCTACAACATCCTTTTCACCCTTTCACATGCAGATGAGAAGTGTCCTGGCTGTCATTCATGTCCACTGATTGATTTACACTTGTCTTGTAACCAAGACTTACAACTTTCCCAGCGGGTCTCCTAGACTGTCATCTTTATGGGGACGAACAGTCAGGCCTCCCTCCTGTGGAAGGACAAGGGGGCTTTGAGCGGCCAACTTTGGGGTTACCAGTCAAGCACTTAGACATTATTCTAACAGGGCTCTTCTGTGGTGCCTGATCATATTTAATACCCCTTTTGTTTTAGTTCTGTTTGATGAATGCTGCTAATCTAATGGATAGCCAAACCCATGGCCATGGAGGGTACTCTGACTCACAGTGATGCTGTGGGCTCAGGAGAACTGCCCCCAGAGATTTCCCTGGCTATCAATCTTTCAGGAACAGGCAAACTCATCCTTCTCTCCTGAAAAGGTTGGGGTGTGGGGTGTTTGAACCCTTGAACTTTTGATTATGAGCCCATCCTTTAACACACTGCACCACCAGAGGGCCAGTCAAAACTGTTCAAACCAAAAAGAGAGAAAAAAATCCCCAAACTCTCTGTTCTTTTATCAATGAATATGATAGCAAACCTCTTGCGAGGAGTCGAACTCATCGCTTGGGTTTCAAGGTTATAAACCTTTATCATTATAGAAAGCCTCAAATTTCTCTGGCAGAATCAAGCTGTTGACTGCAGGAGTAGTGGCCCAACTCCTACCCACTCTGCTGCCAGGCTCCTGCCAATTTATGTGAATCTGAATCTGCTGATAAGGGAAACTTGCCTAGACTCCCATTCTGCTTCATAAATGGTTTTATGGCTTCTTTGTTTGGTCCTTGGCCAAGAGCAACCTTTAAACTCTTTGGTCTATACAAAAGGTTTTAACTGAACATTGATACAGGTGTCAGAATAAATAGGTCCTGCTTCTCTGTGCCCTCGTATACTTCTTAGGCAGCCATGGTTCAAACAGGGTTGGGTGGGTCCTGGGGAGAACAGACCCTTACTTTAGATGCAGAGGTGAAAATCACCTACAGGGTACCAGAGCACTGGCCAGAGGGTGTCCCCATGGGCTCATCCACCACGGGGTTTAGGAGAGTGAGGGGAGCTTCTGCACCCTGGGGCTGTCAATTCCATCAGTTTGTCCTCCAGTCTCCCTGTACAAGCCCCATCCTCATTCACAATATAGCATCCAAGGTTTACTCTGGAAGAAAAATTATTTATGTCAAAACCAAAGAAGAATTGAGGGGTCTGAATTACAGTGCTGGCAAAGAATATTGCACATACATGACCTGACAGAAAAAAAACAAGCAAATCTGTCTTAGAAGCATAGTCAGATTCTTCCATGAAAGCAATGCTGGCTAGATGGTTATACTTTGTCCCCAGCACTTTGGACAAGTTATCAGAAAGGGCCAGTCCCAGAGCAGAAGGCTATGCTTGGGAAAGCAGAGGGTCAATGGAGAAAATGAAGACCCTCTATGACAGGAATTAACATAGTGGCTGGAACAATGGGTCTCATTCTATCACCCTGCAATGGCACACAGCAGGGCAGCATTTCATTCTGCCAAACAGGCAGTCACTGGGAGTCAGAACCGATCAGTGGATACTTGACAAGAATTACAAAACAATATCTATTTAGTAGTTTAAACTAATACATTGTGAGGGGAAGCATAGATCAGCTATCTCAAAAACTACCTAATCCAATAAATAAGACTCTTTCTTCTTTACTTATATGTCTGATTCATTTTATTTCAGATACATTTGAATATATATTTCATATACATATGGATGAAACCAGAATATATTTACAAAGCATATCATAGAAAGCATATAGAATCAGAATTGCCAAACGTTTTTTATGGGAACATAGAATGTAGACTTATTTAGTGCCAAGTACTACACCAAGTGCTAAATATGTAATTTAAATTAAATATATACATAAATATGTAATTTAAATATTAGGAAGGATCCAAACCTTATCTAAGTCATCGTAAGTAAATGTCAATATCCTATCTTCACATAAATAAATTTGGAAGATGGGTTGGAAGTTTGAAAAAATCAAAGCTTACAGGATGAGATTAATTGGACTATGGACTTGGACTATGGAAAGCAATGACAAAGTTACATTTTTACCCAGTATGTTCTCAAGTATGTCATTGAAACCTCAGGAACAGAAGACTAAACTAAGATAAATTACAGAGAGGCTTTAGGTTAATATCAAAAAGAATTCATAATTAGAAATTATGCTACCTAAGGAAATGGCCCAATAGTGGGGGTTACCCACAGAGTTACTAACCAAAAGTCGAACAGGTCCATCGCACCAGCCACTGCAAATGAAAGGCAAGGTTGTCTACTCCTATAGTTTCAGAAGCCCAAAGGGACAGTTCTACCCTGTCCAAAAGTGTCCCTCTGTGTCAAAAGCAGGGAATTTTGTTTAGGATAAGAAAGTAGATGAGCATTCAAGGCAATCATAGAAACCAGAAGATGTTCTATCTTGAAGATCAAACCCAAACCATTATTTCGATTCTGTTTCATAGAAACTCCATAGCACAGGATAAAACTCCCCCTTAGGGTTTCCAAGACTTTATAGCCTCAGACTGTCCTAAGCATCTCTGACGCTTGTGTCAAGCACTGCTTCAACAGCCAACGATCCCACTCCCCATCACGAAGACTATAGCTCTCAAGTGACAGGATCTTCAATTGTAATCAGCATGTCTGGGGAATTTTATCACATGTGAGTGCAACATCCCTATGGCCTCAGACCTTGGTGGTGCCATCATCCCCATTCTCACCCTCAGTGACATTCGGAGACAGGGTCATCTGTCCCAGAGACGTCCTACTTCATACTTTTCACGGGAGCAGAGGGTCGAAGACTATGGCTCTCAAGTGACAGGATCTTCAATTGTAATCAGCATGTCTGGGGAATTTCTCACATGTGAGTGCAACATCCCTATGGCCTCAGACCTTGGTGGTGCCATCATCCCCATTCTCACCCTCAGTGACATTCGGAGATAGGGTCATCTGTCCCAGAGACGTCCTACTTCATACTTTTCACGGGAGCAGAGGGTCTCATCTTTTTCCCTCAGAGGTGCTGGTGGGTTCTGATGGCCTGTCTGCAGACTTCCTACAACAGAATCTCCAGGAGAAGGGGAAGGGGTGCAGTGTTTGCTCTAACAATGCTTCCGTGGGCCCAAGGGAGCCCATCTGGCACAATGAGTTAATTACTGGACTGTCAACCAAAAGGTCAGCAGTGCAAATCCACCAGGATGCGCCAGTCTGCGTTCATACCTAGATGCAGCACGAGAAATGTGATGTGGTAGTTCTAGCAGGCCTATCGGACCATTGCATATTAGACTAGACACCATAGGTGATTCGGTGGTCTTAAAGTGGGCTAGCATGGCAATGACTGACTTCAGGTATTTTATGTGACATAAAAAGGAAAGCAGTTGCATTTCTCATCCCTGATCAATTACATGACATGCCTATGACTTTTCTCACTAGGCCATACTAGAGTGTTTCCTAAACAAAGAGAGAGACCTGTATCATCATTACAGGCATTTTCAAAGACACGGATACCATCTGAGCCTGGACTATGTAAATAAATGACAGAGTTACATTTGTACCCAGTATGTTCTCAAGAGGTCTGCTTTAATCATGTTACTTTCCTCTTCTGGGAAATTAAAACCTCAATCAATCAATGCATAAGAGAGTAAACACTCACATTGATTTTGGATCAATGATTCCATGTCTCTTTATTGTTTTTGCAAACTATATGCAGTAGCAGCAATGAATTAGCATCAATTGGTTTGTCTGTCTAATTCTATGTTCTTACTTATCTAATTACTCAGAAAACTATAAAGAAATCAACGTCCCTTCTTTCCCCATTAAATTCACAGTTGGTGAGTCTAAGCTTGACCTTTTAAATGGCTCTATAAATTTCATACATTTGCCTGAGCTGTTCCCATTGCAATCATTTGGCGTTCACTCTTGTCTTTAGCAAATTAATTTTTCAGAAGTTAATCTCAAACACAGTTGCTAGCAAGATTCTTGTCTTGGTTCAGTAGTTTGCTAGCACAAACTATGAACAGTAAGCTTGGGGAATTCTTCTGAATCTAAAACAAAGTAAACAAGAGAGTGATCGGGACAAAGCTGTGATCATTGCTATGAGTACAGATGTAAGAGTAAAGATGCACAGTTGTAAGGTATGTGCATGCATGTCACATAGCAGACACACAATTGACCAGTGATCTTATTCACAGATGTTCTTGCAGTTAATTCTTTTTTTCCCTCTTTTCTTCTGCCACAGTACATGCACGCAGACAAAAAAAAAGGTGACTTGTCTCTTGCCTTTATTTCTATTAAATATGTATTAACTTGAAATACTCAAGAATAAGGCAAAATATGTAGCCCTTTCTTGCTTCACTGTTTTTAAAGCACTATGCAAATGTCTAACATATATGGTTGGCCTTTAAATTAAGTATTGATGAAATGATGTAAGTTTGATGAGGTGTGAATGATAGCAATAACTCCGGAAATCATTCCAAAACTAACACCGTTTGTCAAGAATTAAAAATTGAAGCTGCATAATATGAGGGTGTCTGTTCGTAATCTTATCTCAGTAATAGAATTCTGAAACACAACATATGCACGCTCTCACTGTTTGGTTCTCGTGCTGTCGTTGTCCTAACAACACTGTTTCCTTCAAATGACCAGGTTTCCTTTGCGCTCTGTGTTCAGGAGAGGCTGTGCTATAAAGGATCCTCAACTCTGAACCCTAAAGCAAGCTTATTGCTGACAGGTTTATTCCAAGCCTGGGTGCACTGCTCCGCCTATCCCAGAGTTGAACCACTCTCTGAAGGGTTTCCAATAGTGCTGACCCTTTCCTCCATGGAGGCTCTCAGGGGACTCCAACCGCCAACCTTTCTGCTTTAACCATTGCATCTCCCAGGGTACTTCTTACTCAGACTTCAGAACTACGTGGTCATCAACATCCGAAGCAATTCATAAGAGTTCCCTTGGGAGGAGTCAGATATTTAACACGGCCCACCTGGCCATGGTCCCATCATGATGGTCTGTGAAACCTTCAGGTCTGCAGTTTGGAGGCAGCTCTCTGTTGTGCTGGTGGGCATGAAGTGAGATGTATTCTGAGGCTGCTGCTGACTCTGCTGCCCGCTCTAGGGTTTCACATGCTCTAGGGTTTCACATGGGCATGATCTGCTTAGAGTCTGGCTGCATCTCGGTTAACTATTGGCCTGTGATCTTCACCTCCAGCTCCTCTGTGGGAGAACAATGAGGCTATCTACTCCCAGGAAGAGTGACAACCCCGTAAAGCCACAGAGGCGGTTCTTTTGTGACATGTACTGGCACCATAAGTTGGAATCCACTCAGTAGCACTGAGTTTGAAGTTTCACTGTCATCTGCGGAGAGACAGAAATACATCTCCCTCAAAGCCATCTCTTTTGTGACCACCCCTCGCTGACTTCTATTGGTAGAAACAAGGAGAAAGGCTTTGACTTTGGGACATGTTTGCGTCTGGCTCTGGTTCCTGGAACTGATTTGTCCCTGTCTTACTTCTGGGTGGTAGGACTTGAGTTGTGGCCTATCATCTGATAGAACCTCTCCAGCTTCTGCAGCCCTGGGGAGGAGGAAGGGGATCCTCGGGATGCATGGCTGACTCCAGCTGAGGAAATCACAACCACAGGAGCCAATTTGCATCATACCCTTGAGCTTGGTGAGACCTTCAGTGTAGAGCAGAACCCTGGCAGTGGGGGAATCTCCTAAGGCAGTGATTCTCTATCTTCTAAGGCTGCAACCCTCTTTCATATAGTACCTCATGTTGTGATGACCCCCAACCATATAAAATTTCTGTTGCTACTGTATAACTGTCATTTTGCTACTGTTATGAATTGGATGACCCCAGTGAGAGGCTAATTCAACCCCTAAAGGGGTCGAGACCCACAGGTTGAGAACCACTGTCCTAAGGGGAAGGGTGCTGGTTGTAGCAGAGATAACAGAATGCTATAGAATTGTGTATAAGACAGACATTTAAGACATCTTTCATCTCTACTTCATTGGGAATAATTGTGTCTTCAATTCTCTGAAGTGAATTATTTCTGCACCTTGTTCTCTTAAAATGCTGTTGTTAGATGTCATAGAGTTAGTTTGACTCACAGTGACCCAGAGTCGTGCAGAAGCAAATCACAGTTGTTCTGCTGGGGAAGGCCGTTGTGGCAGCCCCCACGTCAAGCCATCTTGTGGAGGGCTTTCCTCTTTCATGCCATTTACCAGGCATGATTCCCTTTTCCAAAGATGGACACCTCCTGATAATATGTCCAAAGTATGTGAGACAAAGTCTGGTAGCCCTTGCCTCAAATGAGCATTCTGTCTGTACTTCTTAATACAGCTCATTCAAATGTAGACAAAGTATACATCTTTATGGGAAGACTGTATGGTTATTATAACAAAAAGATTACTCTAGAACTATCTAAAAAATAAGAACTATAAGTAATTTCTGTTCCAAGGACCTTGATCCAATTTATACAAAACAAACAAGGGAAAGTATGCCAAAATTATTACACATAATTTCCAAAGGTGACTACCCAATATAGAGACTTTACCACTTCACCAGAGCAGATAATTAAACAATCGCATTAATTATGAACTGGCCGAACACATGCAAAAATGATGAATTATTACCACTGGTTACAGCTGCAACAAGCAGGAATCTGGCTAAAATTATTTCCTAGAGCCACAATCATCCTTTGAAACTAGGAATTTCTTCTAATTTCCAAATAAATTATAAAAAATGCACTACATGCCTCTCATTTCATCCTCTAGAAATATTTATTTTAGAATATTTTAGGAACCTATAAATATATGAAAAGGATTCTTGTTATGACTAAATTACTAAGAAATGCAATTTTTGGAAGAAACTTCCAGATTGTTTGTTTTTTGCTGTAGAGTTAATTATTTAACCTAGAGATTAACCCACTCTGGTGATGGAACTCCACTGGCACTGAGACCATTTTTATTCATAGGGACGCCATGGGAGAAAGAGACAATTTTCGTGGAGCTTCTGAATGGCAATCTCTACAGAAGCAATGCTGACTCACAGAGACCTCATTGAATGGTAACTCTGCCCCAGAGGTTTCAAAACCTGTGACTCTCTCCAGAGTGGCTTGTGGGTCAGAACTGACAACTTTTTGGTTAGCAGCCCAACTACTGAGTCAAGGCACTACAAGGTCTCCATTTAAAAAAGGTCATTCAAGCAATAATTGATCATCAAGGTGTCTCTGTTTCAATGTCAACAACTCTTCTAGGTCTTTGACTATTTCAGCATCACAAACCAAACTCAATCCCAACCATGCAGTCAACAGTATTAGCCTAATAAAATGTTCCACCAAGTTTTTATGGTCATACACTCTTGAAAGTACATCTTCAGACCTTATTCTGAGTGGCTTCTTTCAGATAGATTTGAAATTCCAGTTAACAGCCAACCATTTACCTGTTTACACCACAAGACATGACTGCAGCCTTGTCAGTGCCCTCCTGATTGCAGTCAAATGAACCTTTCCTGAAAAGTCTTCATTTGTGGAGTTTCTTTTCTAAGATATGGCCACAGTGGTGAAAACAAAAAATATAGAACCCTTAAATTCAGTTTGTTGCTCTTTTTATTTATCCCAGTAATCTCATTTCTTCAACATCATTAAATAATCACTTTGTTGTTTTTCTCACTAATTTCCATTTAAAGGCTCCTCATTCACCATCCTTCTAAAACAAGCAAATTTAAAAATAGAAGGAAAGGACGACGAGGAGAAGAATCAGCATTTAAGCATACAGAACACTCAGAAGTAGCCACCACCATTCCACCCCCCAACCCCCCCATAGGGATGTAGAAAAAGAATAAATCCAAAGACCAGTAGATGATGAGATTAAACTTTCTAACAGTCAGAAAGATGATTCCACTTCCACATACCATCATCACACAATAAATTCTTCACTTTTTAGTAGCACATGTGATTTTCATTTGTAGAAGTTGGGCTGTTGTTGCACAGAAGCATAAGTGAATATGATGCTGTTTTTTAAAAAGTGTTGCTACCAAATCACAGAAATAACTTTTAATCAAAAGAACCAGATATGAAGTTTTTATTTCTTGATATATCTCCCATCTAGAAGTCAGCATTTCCAACAGAATGCTCAAGTGATAGCACAACATCGTTAAGAGTCACATTTTCCCATTGGTATTGGGCAGATAGATAGATTTTGGAAATCTCTGCTACTTTACAGCAGACAAAGTGTATGGGCATGCTAAAAATGCATGTTTGCCCTCTCCTTTGGGTTGCTAGAATTTTGACTCTTTATTTTTGCTGCTTATTTTTAAAATGTATTTTGTTGTTATCTTTGAGCAATGTATACAGCAAGATGTAGGTGAATGCAGCCATTTCTACATAAATAACCCAATGACATGGAGTTCCCATCTTATCTTTACATTTGCTAATGTTATATTGAGTCCATATTTGAGCACATCTAGATTACTCTTCAAAGAGTATGATACTCATTCGATTTTTGCTTTTTTACTAATTTAACTATAAACCATTATCTGTTTAAGAAAACATCCAAGGATATTTTTAGTGTTATCTTTATTCTAGGTTAGAAATTTCTGTGTTCTACCCAGCTCTGATGACTGTGTAAAGTCTGGAGTCCATGATAATTTAAAATTCTCTAGAGAGGAAATGTTTTGGAAATAATGATGGCAACATATGTACCAATTTACTTGACACAACTGATTTATGGATTATTATAAGACTGTAAGAGTTGCCAATAAAATAATTTATTCAAATTTTTAAAAAGAAGGTTAATAATAAATGCTGAAAACATGTGAATGTAAAATATCTGAAAAACAAATGACAAGTGATAGGATAAACGCATTGACAGATAAAATGCCAGTTTCCCTTCAGTAAAATGTCTTGCAATATCAGAAATATAAGGAAATTTTAAATTTAAATATATATCTAAATAACAACATTGGGATGAAACACATTCTAAATCCATATTTTAGCGCAGAACAATTAGTTGTATGTAGAAGAGTGTATTTGAACTGAGGAGGCTGAGAGACTCACTGAGCAAAGAGAGAAAAACCTGTAGTGGCAGCTTCTACAAAAGACCGTTCTTTACATAGTATTATGTAAAGAACAATCAATACATGTCCATTTAATGGAAGGAAATTAATATGTCACTGAATTAATATTTTCACTTCTATGTCCCTTACTTTGATAACATTAACATTATTTTAATTACTGCATCATAAATCAGTAAACACAAATAATAAACATGATGTTATAACCAATGTAGTCAGTTAATATCTATTCTTTTCATTTAATAATTTATCTACATGTATACAGTGCACACTGGATGTACCACTGGTTAAGTTTTCAAGGATCTGGCAGTCTAAGGAGCAGCATACAAACTAATAAACCCAATATATAACACATCTAATTATAGGGAAGAGGAAAGACAAGGAAGATGTACAACCCAGGGTGAGGAGGGAATATTTTATCAAGGAGGTTGCAGTGAAGGTTACATACATATAAGTGGTTTCATTCTAGCTGGGAAAAGAAGGGGATTCCAGATATCAAAATGGGAATATAGAAAAACAGCAGAGCATGCTTAAATCCCTGTGTGTTAATCCTGGTGGACCAGAGATACAAATTCATAGGCACTCATATGTATGTGAGAACAAGCTACATATCAAAGAGTAATTTTATATTAGGTAAGCATCCCAGCCCAGTACAGATCAAGTCTACAAGTCTTTGTACATTTCTCTTCAGATTCAGGAACACATACAATGACCCCTAGTGCAGGAAACCACAGGACAGTGGGTGGAAAGTCTTGTGGATCCAGTAGTGGTGGAAGTATCTCAGCACTGATGTGGAGCTACACGTGGTGCCAACTCCAGGGCTCTGGGTCCATCAGCTCCATATGTCTTGTCAACAAGAAAACAAAACTTAGAGAGGGCCGTCTGGCCCTTGGTGAGCTGTTTATCTCCGCTGTGACCTGACTGACAGGCTAGATTTCACCCCTTCACAAATTGACTGGAGATTTTGTAACTGTCACACCCTTCGTTTAGAAAACAACAAAGGAGGGAGTGACCAGAGTGTGTGCTCAGAAGTCAGTGTGGCAGAAAGCCTCTCAGAGAACCACTCCTGAGGTTCCATGAGGAAAGCACACCCTCCGTGTAGGCTGCTCCTCATTGTGGTCAGAGGCTTGTGTCTATCAAATGAAGCACAATCCATGGAATGGGATGGCATTGACTTTGCTGTGCTACAGGTACAAAAGCTCTATGACTTTGTCTTGCTGGCTCTTCCTTGCTCTCTTTCAGAGTCCTCATTCTTGGAAGCCGAGCTCCGATCTTGTGAATAGCCCCGAGGAAAGGAACAGTGAGCAAGATCTATCCTAACCTGCATGGGCAAAGGCAGCCATACCTTATAATGAAGGCAACCCAGTAGACATCTGAGCGTCGATGTGTGAAAGTCAGCCAGAGGCACCCAGCTCAGCGATGCCTGCCTTTTGACCATTTTTTTAAAAATGCACTGTAAAGTGACGTGTGGGGGACAAAGACAGGACTTTTCCACAATTATACACTCCAAAATATTAAGCAAACTATTTGCCAGCATTTGGTTAGAAGTCAAGTTAGATATTCTCCCTGAAGCTCCCAGTTATCTGAGACCTTTGTGTGTCTCACAAGATAGAATTGACTCCCCAACTGTCAGCATGATGGTTCCCTGCCATTGAGACCTGTGGGCGGATTCACATGCTGTTGTTACTGATCTCTAGTCTAATCTGTTTATCCAAGAGTCTGGGGTCTGGCCTTGTTACATGGGACCCCGATACCTTCCTCTCCTAAACGTGTGCATATAGCACAACTCTTTCCTGTGACATAGGTCCTTATCTGTAATTAGGGGACTTGCATAGCTCCAAAGGGTATATAAGGATTGGACATGATAAAGAGGCCCTCTCTCTCCTGCCTCTCTTGCGTCACTCTCTCCTGCAGTCAGCACCTGATGCTCTCGGTCCCTTTCCTTCATGTAGTCCCTTCCCCAATCACTTTCTCTCCGCGTGGGCCACCAGATGGGGCTAAGATGAGCATGCTACCAAGTGAAATATGTCTGACTTTTATGATTTCTCTCTGTCTCAAGCTCTTTATAACTTTACTATAGTAAATAATAATTATCATTGTTCAACTGTGACTGTGAACCCATGATGTATGTATCAAAGGCTGGCCTTTGATGTGGTCATTGTTTTCATCTGCTGAAATGTGGCATGATTCGCTGTGGAGCCAGAGATGAATATTACAAAGGACTGCAACTTGATAAACAACCATGCTGATCACAGAAGGGATTAACTTGCAAGTAATGGTCTTGAATTAGTAAAAACTTTAGAGGGAAGGTTGCATGAATACCTGTGTATTTTACACACATTATGATTGCATAGCGAGGTAACACTATCCATTGGTATCCAGTCTGATTCATAGTGTCCCGTATAGGATTTTCAAGATGTTGTAAATCTCAAGGTGAAGACAGACTCCTTGTTCTCCCCTGGAACAACTGGTGTGTTTGAACTGCTGGGCTTTCAGTTAGCAGTGGGTTTGACTGATACAGGAATATCAGATAACAAAATCTGTTTGGACGTGGAATGTCCTGATCAATAGCAGGGAAGTTTGGGTGAGGGGAAGAAGCTTTGATTACCCACAAGCATCAGAACACTGTGGTGATCAAGTTCAAGGGAGAAGATCATCTACAGGAGGCCAGATTCCCAGAGACAGGACTGGCTGCCGGAAGGTGGTACCACAGAGCCTGCAGAAAACAAGGGACAATGAAGACGTGAGAGCTGGGGGAGAATGAAGGAAACTTCAATGTGAGCTCTCTTCAGGCATTTCAGACATGGGACAGGTTTGGCCCTCTGAGGCAGAAGAGTGGATGAAAGGAATAGGCTCCAGGGGGAGGAAGTATGTAGAGAGAAGATGGGAAATCTGTGAACCCCAGCCTCTCTAAAGTGGAAAGGAAATAGATAGAGTCAAGAGAGACCAAAAATGAGTGCTCGGAGGGTACAAAGCATGCCTGGACTCCAAAGCCCCAGAAACCAAAGTTGAAAGGGAGTTGTAGAAGATGGAAAGGAAGTGCCAAATGAAGCAATAAAAACAGCTGTTTGGCACCTGCTTGTGGAAGTCTTGGAAGCATCGAACCCCCAGAGCTCTGCCATCTGCCAGAGAAGTCTTCAGACTTGCTACAGATAGGCTTCACACGACAATCTCGTCTGTCATCCTCACACACAGACTACATTTGGAGGCCCTTGGATGGCTGTTCCCAAGATAGGGGTTACCTGAAGTCCAAGTGCCTTAAGTATGTAGACTAGATTCTACTTTTTGATGCTTAATTTTAAATGGGGCAACCAAACCCTGCCATGACACAACTTGTTATTGAGAGTGGTAATTGAGTGATTGGGTTGTTGCCTCGCCCCAGTTGTAGCATATCACTCTGGGGAGACTAGAGCATGCAGTCATTCTGAACAGTACAGTAGCAAAAACAAAGCAACACAAAACACACACTTAGAAGTCCAAAACGTACTAGTGTGCATTCTCTTATCTTCTCCAGGAAAAAAGACTCTCCTCACAGTCCTTCGACTCTCCTCGGCAGGGCTAATGGCTTTCCAGCTGCTCCTCTGAAGAGTTCACATTAGAGCAGCAACGTCTCCTGCTAGATCAGGAGACAGGACCAACCACGTCACCCACAGAGCAGGATTGAAAAGCAGACGCACTGCCCGTGTGATTCCCAGTAGAGCTCTCCCAGCGCTCTCTGTAGTCACAATAAGGTAAAAAAAAAAATAGCTCTGTCCTTGGGCTGTCTCTTGTGTCCCTTGTTCTGTAAGACATACAATAGCAGAGGAGAAGTTTCACAACACCTTTCCCATGGCCAAGGAGCAGGCTGCGCTGTTTCCCCTGGAGGCGGAGGTCAAGCAGTCCTCCAATCTATGCACCTTAAGGCTGCGCCTGCCCTTGCGGTGCTGCTTCATGGGTATCTGCTGCACCGCTGCGAGAGTTGAATCACTTCTTGCCCATTTATGCAGAGGGTTGGAGAGAACAGAAGCATTCGAAACTCTAGGATGGGCTGCTGCTGCCAAGCCCCGTGGTTCCCGATCCTAAGCGGCGCCTGTTCCTCCTGCTCATTGTGTTCCTTCCAGCTCAATAAAAAATGGAAACAGTTCAGCTTTCCAGCGTGATGGAGGCATATGATCAATGTGTTTTCTTTCTCAAGTGGAGGGAAGATCTTTTACTTCTGCGGTACCAGATGGCTCCAAGTCTAATTTTGAGTAGAGCCCTGGGAGTGAACAGTCGTAAGGTGAGAATGCAGGCCAGCTAGCTCCGCAGACGCCGTGCAAGAGGAGGGCCGCGTTGGAAGGGGCTGCGAGTTCCGCGGTAGACGCCGTGCGTCTCTCACGTTGCTTTGGTGGAAAATACCCAAGAATCTCCAACGTGAAGCAGATGCAAGTGGAAGAGAGGGAGGCCGTACAATTCACAGCCGCTTTTCAATCCTCCATAATGCTGCTGCCTCCAGCAGGGAGATTGTCTCTCTCCTCATTCTGGAAGCTAGAAAAACAGTCAGCTGGAGGTGGAGTGGACATCCATAGCAAGACTCAGATGAAGAGTTTTGCTGACCTCTACAAGAGAGAGCAATTTTTTGGTTTTAGTTTTAGCATTTTATAAAACCCTGATAAGACTTCCTCACCCTGCTTATCCTGTTGTTGTTGTTGTTGTTGTTGTTGTTGTTGTTAGGTGTGGTTGGGGTATGGCCACCCCATGTGAAATAGAACAGAACTGTGACTCCTCCGGCGTCGTCCTGTGCTAGCCTCACAACGGATCCATGAGGGCGATTGTGGCCTCCGAGGTATCCACTGCGGGATGCCTGGTTTGCCTTCCAGGCCTCAACCGTCTGATCTGTGTGTGCATGTTCTCATTTTAAATTCAGACAGGTTTTTTTAAACTACCTTTTAAAATAAATACTAGTGACGCATTCAAGAAATAATAAAATTTTGCACGGCACTTGTGAATCAATTGCAGAGATCTACATATAGCCTCCTCTCTGGAGTATAGATGAGAGAATCAGGTGAAGGGGTACATCGGACAGTGTACCATGTGAAAAAGTAATAACAATTTGTAAATTATTAAGGGTTCATGGGGGAGATAGACGAGGGAGGGAGGGGAAATAAGGGAGCTGGTACTGGGGGCCTAAGTAGAGGATGTTTAGAGAGTGATGATGGCAACAAGTATGTAAATGTGGTCTGCATATAATTAATGTATGTATTCATCGTGATTGAAGTTGTATGAGCCCCCAATAAAATATTTTATTGGAAAAAAAGGGGAGAAGAGAAGCTTATACCAATGACACAAGTAGAAAATATTTTGTCAATGAAGATGGCAACATGTTTATAAATATGCTTGATACAAATGATGTATGGAATGTTAAAAGAGCTGTAAGAGTCCCCAATAAAATCATTGGGGGGGGGAATGAAAATAGAACACTTTTACTAAATTTGTAATTAGACAATTTGCTTCTTATTAAAACAACGTGCATTCGGTTTCTTTTAAAAATATACAAGCACCAATTAATCTAAAACAATAGTCATAAATAAAAGAATATGCATAAACTCTTAGTGAAAATTGAAATGTGGGAGCCTAATGCCTATAATACGTCAGAAAAAAAGCCTGCTAAGTCCTGTCCCTACATCTGGACGAGACAGTAGATTTTTCAAACATTTTTTCTCACAATTAAAGTGTGAGAGTCACTTTATAGATCATAGCTCTAAAACTAGGAAGTAGAAAATGAAGCTATCCTTCTCCAGGTCAGAAGTAGGCTGGGTGGGCAGAGGTTTAAAGAGAATGGTGTGGGATCTCAATCATCACTGTTCAAGAGGCTGTCACTAAGAGACCCTAGAGGGTGCTGGAAGACTTCGAGATCCAGTCGAGTCCAGCATATTTTGTCTCTGCTGGTATCAACCAGTACTGTACAAGAAGAAATTGGAATGCATTGCTATTGAATCATTAAATGACTATTAAACAAAAAACATCAACATGTGAAGGTGTTGTTTCTCCACATAGCCTCCATCTAGGCCTAGCTATGTCCATCTCTCTAACCTTTCTTCATATTGTGCTGTATCCTTTCATCTTCCCCAAGTCACAACGACTCAGGAGTCCAGAGAACCAAAAGAATTCTGAAGGTTCAAGACAGTCGGCTGGATGGAATAAGGTTCCCCAATGGATTGTTTGAAGGACAGCCTGCAAAGCTCAGAGTATGAGAAAGGGCATTGTCTTGAAAGAAAACATATGGATGTTTAGCACAAATGTTTTAGTTTCTTCTCACTGAAGCAGTTTTCAATTTTCTCAAAACTTTCTTCTTAGTAAGCCACCATGACCATTCAAGGAAATCTATATAGACGACCTCTTTAGAGCCCTACAAATTAATCACCATGAACTTCTGGGTTGAACTCTCCCCATTGGAAGTCGCTACTTTAATTGTACTTTTTTTAAGCCACTCTAAGGAGATTAAGACAACTAAGTATATGACTGAGAACACTCGTCCGAAGCCCTCCACTGATTGTAGAGATATGTATAAGCATATTATAAAGTGCATCTCAAATGAACAAGAATTCTAGTAGTAACACCTTTTTCTGGGAAACCCTATGGGATGGATCTACTCTGTTCAAGAGGGCTGTTATGAATCCAACTCGATAAAAATTTTTTTTCATTTTCATTTTTATTTATTTTATTTACTTATTTATTTTTAACATCATATTAGAAAGACTATGAGAAATATTCAGCCACCAGGGGTGTGGTGGTTATGTGTTTATGTTACTTTCATGATTGAGATGTAGGGGTGGAGTCTAGCCTGTTAATCTGGGTATAACCATTGAGTAGCCAATGAGGCCTCTGTGTGGGCATGGTTTTCTCCTGAGACTTCTGGGAAATCTTGTGATAGTTCCCTCATGAAGATGAGAAGCTATCTTCTCCACTTGTTGGGAGTTAGTCTCAGAGACGATGAAGAATCACAGACAAGACAAGATGGCAGCGTCTGATGAGCCAGAGAAGCCACACGGCTTTGCCCTGATGGAACCAGACCTCTGAAGCTGGAGAGGCCACGTGGGGACCCCTGCCAGTGATAAGTTGCTTCTACCACCACTGGATGCTGTTGATGGGCCCTGAGCCCTGGAAGCGAGGAGTCATAAGGAGACCCCTGCACCCACTGACCTGTGACTTCATGAGTCAGAAGGAGACATTATAGACTGGTATCAGGCATATGGGTTAGTATCAGACTTGTGACTTTGGACTGGCCTGGGCTGGGATGCTTTTAAGTGTTCCATTCCTTTTGTATATAAACCCTTTCCTTATATCTATATGAATGTCTATGAAATTTGTTCCTCCAGTGTACCCAGACTAACACAAGGGGTAAATCTCTCTCCATTTCATGTGGAAAATCATGGCTTATAAATCCTAGGAAGTATATTTTACCCTGAATCTCCTTGGGTAAGCATATCTTGGGGTTAGAGAATGGATGTTCGTGGCAGGCTGGTGTTTCATAAATCAGAGATTTGCCAAGTAGCCCTAATTTTGTGAAGTAGAATTAGACTTGGAAACTAAAGTGGTGGCATATTTTAAATATCATTTGTGCTCTGCCATTGAATTTTACACATTCTTTTCAGCCAGATGGATGTCTTTTGTCTTCAATCAGGGAGCTTTTGCATCGGAGCTTACAGCTGTGCAGGAACTCTCTACTAGCCTTTCATCTGTGTCTACAGAACTTACAGAGACGAGGCAGTCATAACTGAGATAAACACAAAGCATAATAGCACTCAAAAGACCTATTGACCACATTGCAAAAATTTTCTGTAGAGAAGTCAGGCATAATTTGTACTTATCTTTAGCCATATCTTGCACAGCATTGTTCTAATCAAGGGTGGTTTGTTGAACAAATTCTGCTCTCTTGAGATAATGTTAATATATGAAAAGATTGTGTTTTCTTTTCTACTTGTTTTTCTTTAGAGAGAGTCTAAGTTATTAGAAGCTGGAAGGAAATCCATGTATTATTATTATTAATTATTATTGAGTGAGACCCTAGGTAAGTTCTAAATTGTGCACTAAATATTGCTGTCCTACACACTGAGAGCACAGCACAAGAATAAGGAGAGCAACAACATCAAGAAGCTTGATAAAAATCACGAAGTGATGGCAGAGTTATCAGTTTGTGAACATTGGTCCATATGGGTTATGATCTAGGCTACAGCTTTTGAGAGATATGTGAATGGGGCAAATTACCTAAAATGACTAAATCTCAGATATTTTTGTTTTGCTTTGTTTTTGATTTCTGAAAATAGAAATTAAATATTTGAATTCATGGATTCTTAGTAAAGCTGAGATAATAGAAGTCATTAATAATGAAAACCCCCAAACAAATCCACTGCCCTCGGATTGAGTACACTTCATAGACACTCTGTAAGGTGGGGCAGACTGGCTACTCAGGGTTTCTGAGACTGCAGTTTTTACTGGAGTGGACAGCCTCATCCTTGTCTTCAAAAGGGGCTGGTAGGTTTGAACTGTGGGCTTTGTGGTCAGTAGCCCAACATATATCGCAGAACCACCAGGGCCTCTTCCAATGGAAAATCCATTACTATGTGTCAATCACTTTGCAATGTCTACATCAACACCCTCCTGAAGCCCTACAACAATCTTGGTGCAGACACCACCGTCTTTCTTTATACAATGGACAAACGAAGACACAGAGTGGCTAATAGCAGATGTAGGGCACAAGGGGCTTCAAAATGCTCATGGGAAAAGACAATTAAAACATAATGGAAATTTTTCCATTTTCCTTCAGTTCCTCTTACAGTGGAAGAGTTGAGACTAGACACCAATGTTTGGGAAGTATATTATTTGCTCTATGAATTTACTAAGGGGTACCGTTATCAAGGGCTAGAGTAGGATCACTGGTAGATCACGAAACAGGAGTAGCATGCAAGAGCCAGAAGAGAGATGTCGCATAAACAAGGCTTTCACATCTGTGCATAGATATTCAGTTCATGAGTACTAAAGTGAGTGATTTTAGTATTTTTTCAGCTTGTAACTATAACAACCCTCAGCCCATTGCTACCTGGTTCACTACAATGCAATGGACAGTGCAAGGCTACCTGTTGAGACTGTGGGCGCAAAGTCTCATCTTTTGTTCCTGCTGGCAATGTGGTTAGAATCTGTGTAACGCAAAACCCATCATAAAAGGAAAATTTGAATATTTTTCTGCCCCCAACATGTGGAAAGGTTGCAAGGTTCATAAAAAATAAGATCTTTGCATTGAAGACAGCTCTCCCTGGTCTTGCTGTGTTTCATGGACTCACGTCCCTATAAATGTCTGCTTTGTGCCCTCCGACCTGCTCCCACTCAGGGAGTGCATCAATACAAGAAGCCACTATTTCCTTCTTCTCTGCCATCCTCACAGTGATTGTGATGCTTGAACTTCTTATGACAGTAATTGTGTCAATCCATCCCTTGGAAGGCGTTCCTCTTTTTTAGTGACTCTCTAGTTACCAAACATGGTATATTTTTCCAGGGACACATCTCTCCTAATAACATGTCCAACATATGTGTGATGTTGCCATCCTTACTTCTAAAGACAATTCTGGCTATAGTTCTTCCAAAATAAATTGATTTTTTTTCTGACAGTCCACTATAATTTCAATATTCTCCATCAATCTCATAATTAAAATACATTGATCTTTTTTGGTCATTATTAGTCATTTTCCAGCTTATATGTGCAAATACAGTCACTGAAATTAGATAATACTACAAACTGAAACCAGACCTATTGGGAGGGGTTGATCCCAAGTCACTGAGTCAGAATTAACTGGAAAGAAATAGGGTTTTCATGTGAATGGCAGCTCTGGGGAGTTAGGATAAAGGCTATATTCACCTTAACTTGTTCAAATGTGAAGTAGTAAAGAACATTAAAAAAAAAAGAAAAAAGGTTTCACTTGCTCCATTTGGGTTCATATGTGTATGTCAGGTATTTTTCCAGATGAAATTACTAATAAAGCTTATATGTTAGCACTTGACATTTTATAAATAATATTTTATTGCCTCTTACAAAAATAAAAAATAAAATGCAGGATCATGATTGATAAATTAACAATAGCAAGCTCATCATATTAGTTGAGTTCTGTCTTTGATTCCTGGTCCTCATTGAAGGTTACTTCTGCACAAAAAACATAAAGAAGTACACTGTAGTTTTAATATTCTCTACATTGGTTATTCCTATCATCCGAGACAAAATGATTAACTTTCCCATTTCATAAGTAAGATGTAAAAGAAAATGTTTTTCTACTGTCTTATTGTATGGAATGGTTTGCTGCCTCGTGATTATCTTTATTTCAAGATAAGGGAAACAATGATCATGTCACTCCTGCAAATCTATTTACTTAAGTAAGAAATAGAATATTTTCTCAGTATTCTAATTAACCCACAGATTTGAGGAATCCTATTCCTAAGTGAGGAAACCTATGTTTATAGCCACTTTTCCTCATGATATTATTTATAAATGTGCCACAGCTACTGGAGGATCTACATAAATCTTAAAAGCTAAAATACCTGTAAATGCAAATACTCTACTAAAAAGTCAGACTAGCCTGTCCCAAGAATAGCCTATCTGTACAAAGACTCTGGAATCTTTCTTTGGCTGACTGTATATCCCTGCAGAAGGCTTAGAGTTATAGGAAACAGCATTGCAATATATTTGCTACATTGGGACATTAATTATTAATAGTAAATAGGATCCACCTGAAATATAATTAATAGAGAACATCCATTTCCACCTTTTTTTTTCCAGCTGCAACATAAAGAACAGAGAAGCTCTTTTATTCACTGAAAGCACTGGGCTACCATGTAAATTGGCAGGTCTTCATTCACTGACTGTGTACAGGGTTGGGTGGTCCAGAATCTTACCCATGAATTGCTGAATGACTGTTTATGAAACATACGCATCTATTCATTCTACTCCAGAAATGCTGAGGGCAACCTCAGAGTTATAAGAGGTGTCACATGAAGGTGAACAGAGAGAAGGCTTCCCATCCAAAGGAACCAACAGAACGTGGCAGTTCCTTAATAGCATTACATATAACATAAAAGAACCAAATTCCCACATGTGATCCAAAAGAAATAGAGAATGATACATATTCACCAGATGCTTTTGCAGCAGCATGCCTACGGTTCAAGTGTATCACTCATAGAATCACAACCCACACCCTCCACCCCCAAATCCCTTCAGGACCAGACCATTCAGAATCTTTGTTGCTTTTGCATGCATTCAAATCACTTACACCTCATAGCTGCCCTAGGTCTAACAGAACAATACGCTGCCTAGCTTGACGTGTTGTTGCTGGTTGTTGCAGCCTCCGTGTCAATCGGTCTCATGGAGATGCTTCCTGTTTTTCACTTCACCAAGTGTGGTACCGGATCGCATGCAGCTAGATTCTCCTGCCCCAATTCTATGCGACAAAGTCTCTTGCCATTCTTATTTCTATGGAGAATTCTGACTATCCTTATTCCAAGACAGTTTTTATATATGCTTATGGAAGTCCACGGTACTTTCAACATTCTTCAAAAACATCATTTCTTAAATACATCAATACTTCCTTGGTCTTCCTTGTCCAACTTTCCCATGCAGATGAGGCTATTGAAATCACCATGCCTTGTGGCCAGGTACACCTAAATCCTAATGTGACATCCTTACTCTGCAATACTTTAGACACGTCTTATGCAGAAGATTTGCCCGATGTAATAGACCACTTAAATTCTTGACTGCTGTCTCCATGAGAATTGATGGTTGATTTTAGCAAAATGAGATCATTGACAATTTCAATCTTTTCTCCATTAATCATGATGTACATTAATCCAGTTGTGTGGATTTTCTTTTTCTTTATGTTGAGTCAAAATCTATACAAAAGATTGAAGTCCTTGGTCTTGGTCATCTCTCAACCCTTCTCCTGTTCAACAAGTAAGGTGTATCACCTGCATATTACAGGCTGTTAATAAGTCTTTCTTCAAACTTGATGACCAACTCTTGTTCCTACAGTCCAATTTTTTCTAGATTATTGCTCAGCATACAGACTAAAGAAGTATGGTGAAAGGATAAAACCCAAATATTTTCCCTAATTTTAAACAATGCAATATGCCCTTGTTTTATTTGAAGGATTACCTCTTGTTCCATGGACAGGGCCACATGAACACAATAAGGTTTTCTAGAATGTCCATTTTTCTCAGTGTTATCTATAGGGATCTAGGTATCAATCTTGCTTACTGCAAATGAGCACTCTTTGATGAAGATCAATGATTGCAGCCTTCAGTATGGATTACAACTCAATATAAAGAAAACAAAAATCCTCACCACTGGATGGGGAAAAGATTGAATTTGTCAAGACTTTCCCCTTTTTTGGATCCACAGTTAGTGTTCATGGAAGAAGCAATGAAGAAACCAAAGGACACATTGCATTGGGTCATTCTGCTACACAGGACCTCAGTAAAGTGTTGAATGACAAAGACACAGATTTAAAGAAAAAGGTGTCCCTGACCTAAGCCATAGTATTTTTGATCACCAATTTTAAATACATGTGGAAGTTGTTTATTGACTAAGGAAGACCTAAAAAGAATCGATGCATTTGTATTATGGTGCTGGTGATGATTATTGAAAGCTCCACAGATGGCTGAAAGAACGCACACAACTGTCCTGGAAGAAGTGCATGCTCCTTAGACACAAGCATACTGAGACTTTGTGTCATATATTTTGGGAGGGGCCAATCCCTGGAGAAGGACATCCTGCTTGGTAGAGTAGAGGGGCCATTAAAAAGAGGAAGGCCCTTGGCAAGATAGGGTGACATCGTGACTGCCATAATGGGTTTGAGCCTAAGAACAGTGATGAGGAGAGCACAAGGCCAGGCAGTGTTTCCTTCTGTAGGACACAGGTGACAATGAGTAGAAACAAATTTCAACACACTTAGCAACAATAAGGATAGCGCAGACCTGAGCACATTAGATGGTGGAAGAGAAACAAAAACAATTGTCATTGCATTTAGCCTTGTGGAGAAGGTCGGCGGTTTGCCATAGTCTCCTCGGGGGAAAAAACCTGGGCATTCTCCTGCTGTCAGCAGTCTCAGGAACTCACAGGGGTGCTTGGATCCTGTCCTGTAGGGTCCCTAGGCATCTAAATAGACCTAATGGCACTGAGTTTTGAGAAGCCAGTTCCAGGTTTCTGTCAAATGTTTCCTCCTGTTATAACTACAGAGATACTGTTTTTAAGTAATAATTTTCTGGGCTGAGACCCGGAGGCGTAAGTGGTTAAGTGGGGGACTGCGGCCCAAGGACCTGGTGGTTCAAATCCAGCGGCGGATCTCAGGAGCAGCATTGGGTAGTGCCCACGACCACCAGAGGCAGTGATGCCCCCCCCCCCAAAAAAAAATCATAATTTTCTGCTGACACATTGCACACAAATATCATTGATCGGCGTTTTGGTACCACTCCCTTGAACAGTGTTACCTGGATCTTCCACTCCTCATCCTCTTACCTGTAACCCCCACGTGCTCACCTCACACATTCCTATGGAATTCACTGAGGTTGTGCAGAAACCATCTTTCTTTTTTTAAATCTGCCGGCTGTCTGTGAGCTGGGTCCTGGATGATCTTTGAGGATTAGTGGGAATGCAGAATTCTATGTTACATGAGTTCATTAAAAAACGTCAAGCGGGAGAAGTCCCCACTTAATAGTCAAAACACGAGTATCGAGCATGGTGGGCACAGGCACCCATCAGTGATTGCATTGCAACCCTGAAAACTGAAAATTAAGGCTACTCCCAACATGTTGATGGGATTACTCTTCCATGTTTCTGCCTCAAAATCACTTTTCATTTCCCCAACTCCAGGGCTCAAGCCTTTTGGAGAAATAACAAAACAAAGTATAACCTCAACTGCTGTGTCTGGAACACACAAGTTGAGCCAGGGAGACAGCGATGGTTACATTTTGATTAAGTGTGGTTTGTACAGATGAAAAAAGTTTCTAGGCAACAATTAGTGCAAAGGTAGACTTTAAGAGTTTCTTCTAACTTCGTGGCAGAATAAAAGTTAAACCTAATTATTTGAACTTCTTATATTGAAAAGTTTGAAATAGATATATTCGATTTATTAGTCACTGTAAGTCTGAGCTATAAGAATTATACATTTGCAGATATTACTTTGGTTCATGCGTTTTGTAATGAACCTAGCATTATATAGTATAAGATGGTAAGTTTCTCTGGAAACATTTTTGGAAAGAAGATAATTCATAATGCAGGATTCAGAAAAATTGAGATTTTGGAGCCATAGTTTTATGAAAAACATGTAAGCTGGCTCCAGATATCTCGTCTTGAAAGTAGTCTCGTGGGGATCTACTCTATGGCAAGGAAGAGCATTCAGTTATCCTGCTGCAACCTTGCTCCAAGATCAAGCATGATCTATGGCATCTTCACATTTGTACGCATCCTCTCCTTGGAAAAATGAATCAATCAACTTCTAACCTTTGTTTTAGCCGTTTCTGCAAGAGCCACCCTCAGCTTTTGTATAGGGATCATGAGGTTTATATACAAATTAGAAGTTTCTAGGTGTCAGGAAAGGAGACTTCTAGTGCCCTGGGTAAACCCCTTGCCTCTAACCAAAAGTTTAGCAGTCCAACACAACCAGCAAGCAGTCTGGTGGTAGACCTATGGGAAAATTACACCATTGAAACCCTGTGGGACAGTTCACCCTGTCCTGTCGGGTGGCTATGATAGCTTTAGGTTTGGTGGGAGTTAAGGGAATGTGAACGATGAAGCTAACTCAAATTTATCTGAAAAGATAAGCCTGCCCATCTATTTCCGAAAGGTCACAGCTTAGAAAATCCCATGGAAAGATACTACTATTTTCCTATCTAACCAATGGGGTCGACGGTAAGTCAGAATACATCGAGAGCAAAGTTTATCTGTTTAACCCCCTGCCATAGAGTCAATTCCAACTCCTAGAGACCATCTCTGGCAAAATAGAAGCGCTTCACCGGATTTCTAAGGCTGTAAATCTTTAAGGAAACAGATGCACGGTTACAGAGCCACTGGCTAAACTTTTACAGAACCATTGGCTAAACTTTCCATAGGGTCTCTGGCAAAATAGAAGCGCTTCACCGGATTTCTAAGGCTGTAACTCTTTATGGAAACAGATGCACAGATCCACCTGCCTTTTACAGAACCATTGGCTAAACTTTCCATTAGAAGCTCAACGTGTAACCCCCAATGGAGTCCCTTTGGTGACTCCTCCATGGAAGCTGTTGTGTAATTAATTGTCCTCGATGTATACAGATGAAACCTCCCCATGATGAAGAGGAGCAAATCAGTAGCTACAGGATGTGAGCACAGGTGTGGCAAGCTTGGTACCTTGGGGCTTGGTACACACGTGTTCCCCTGGTGGGACCCCAGCCACTGGGTGGGCAAAGCCCCTGCATGTGGGGGCGCTGCTTCGCTGCATGAGCCTTAGCCCCACTGGAAGCATTCATAAGCTCACAGCTTCCAGGAACTTGGTCTTCACTCTCCATCCACTCTCTTAATGTATGTGATTGCCCCTAATTCAAAAAATTCTCTCCAGGAAGTGCAGGGAGGATGGCAGTTGGGGAATTGATGACAAATCAGAAATGACCAGGTCTAGTGGTGACCTGCCCACCATTCTAAGCCTCACACCACTGGTCATGGCAGCCAATCCTCTGGGACTTTACTGTTGTTGCTGTTCAGTACTGTTAAGGTTATCTGACCCATAATGCCCCTATGCACAACAGAAGAATATCTTGCCTGGTTCTCTGCCAGCCTCATATTTTCATGCTTGAGCCCATGGGTGCCACCCCTCCTTGAGGGCCTACCTCTTTGTGCCTTTCCCATGACTTCACCCAACATGGTGTACTTCTCCCACGCTTGGGCTCTCCTAACAACATGCCCAGAGAGATGAGATGAGATGAGATCTTCTCATCCTTGCCTCTAAGGAGCACTCTGGCGATTTTTCTTGCAAGACATATTTGTCTGTCCTGTTGGCATGCAATGGTACTTTCTTCTCTAGCACCACACCTCAAATGTATTGATTCTTTTTCTGTCTTCTTTATTCAGTATCCAACTTCCATGTGCACAGGAAGCAAATGAAAACACCATGGCTTGGGTCAGGTACACATGAGTCCTCAAAATAACATCCCTTGCTTTCTAACACTCTAAAGGGGTCTTGTACAACAGATTTATCCAATGGAATGCATTGTTTGATCTCTGATTACTGAATTATTTTGTATGAAAGGGAAGAAGTCTGCTGACAGAATACATTAATGAAGCAATGTTATGATTGAGAAATTTTATTCAAGTTGTCAGCTTAGTTTCCATACTTTAGATTTGCCATCCCTCTCCTGTTAAGGATGCAACGTCACTGATAGATGTAAACATTGAAAAGATGGATGTCTCTAGAGAAGGACATCATGATTGATAATGTAGCAAGACAGTAAGTGAGAGGATGGTCCTCAAGGAGATGGATGGACACGGGGGCTGCCCCCATGGCTCCATCACAGGACATGATGTACACAGGACACAGAAGGGCATGAACCTGGGTTGTGTTGGCCTCCGTTGGCCACAAGGTCTCTGTGGGTTTGTAGGGACTGGATGGCATCAAACAACAATAAGAGGGGGGCAAAATCTGCTGACCTGAAGTGATTTCAAGTTGCCTGGACTTCATGTGACTTATTTGAATTGATTTTCTTATTTGCCTTTAGTGACCACCTTCACTCTATGTCCCAGGAACCTGACAGCTGCGGCCCCTCGCAACCACCACATAAGATAGCCACACCAATGGGACATTTGTAAAATGTCCTGATCATTCCAGTCAAAATATGTCAGCTAGAATGAAACAGGTTGTGCATATATAAAATAATGACCTCCTACCAAACATGTCATATTAATTCCAGGAAATTGGAGGAGTAAAGGTATAGCTTTAAATGGAAATAACTTTTAATAGTTCTACAATAAGAAGAGTGTAATTAATGGCACTGAATTTTACATTTAGAAATTGTTGGATTGGAAAATGCTTTGTTGAGCTTACTTCTGCTAATATTAAACATGTATATTTACACAGACAACAATGAGCACAAGGAAGAAGAAAATCTTCTTGATTTCGGTGATGATTGTACAATTCTTCTTGAAGTGATTGAAGTATTGAATTGTATGATATGTGGGTGGAGTGACAATTCTTAAACAAATGAATAACCACCACTATTTGTGCATAGGGAGAGTTTTACAGAGTACTGCATTTTTCTATTTCTTGATTCATGCACATTGTGTTTCCTTTGTTGCATTGTAATCCCCTGAGTATATCATCACTTCCTTCAGGCTTTCTGTTTCCAGTCCTCCTTCTTCATGAACCCTTTCAACCTTCGGAACCAATGGTTGATCTCAATGTTGCTACATTGAGAGATGGTGTACACGAGGAACTTCATCCAAATATACATATATATAGCTATAGATATATAGATATGGATAACATTGATCACATCTTAGAGATGTGTAACATAAAAGAGTGTATGAGATGAGGCATTGAGGGAGGCTAGGGATGCATTTTGTTCAATTCAGGGAGGCTTTTTGTTATGGCTGCTACCAAACCTTCTTATGCTCACAGGGTGGAGTCTATGTCTCCTTTTCTTGAATCAGTCTTGTCCTGTGACCTGCTTAGATGAATACAACATGGAGCATGTGAAGTTCTAGAACTTGGAAGCCCAGGGCCTAAGAGAAGAGGGAGGTTTATCTCCTTCCTCTTGATTCCCAGGCACCATGAGCAGACCAGCCATGACTTCTGAAGGACAGAGGGAAGTGAAGACAGCCCTGGAGTTGTCACAGCCTGGCTAAGCTCTCAGAACAGGCAGCTATGTATGCATGACTTGCCTCAGTTGTCATCACGTAGAGCAGAGATCCTGGTGAGCTGAGTACTGCTAACTTTCCTGCTCAAAGGAATCTCAAGAAAGGATGCACTGCTGATATTTTCAACCACTCAGTTCTAAGATTGCTAAAATATTCTTAGTATTCTATTTGGAGAATTTTTAATAATCTGCTTTATTTGTACCTGTCCCTCACCTATATACTCTTTTGTTATGTGATTTTATTAATTTACAGCAATTACAAAAATCAACTATTTGAGTGTTGTGTACATTAATGACGTATCTCGTGGAGAAATGAATGTCAATGTGAGGCAAGAGTGTACTGGCCGTGATGACTGAGGTTATGTGTCAACTTGGCTGTGCTGTGATCCTGAGTGGTTGAGGAGTTGCAGAATGACATCATGTGGCAGTGAGGTATGATCTTGCTTGGCCATGAGATCAGGTGCTGATTATCTGGTAGGTTCCAGTCCAGAGTGACCCTACTGGCAACAGAACACAACACTGTCTGGACCGGCACCATCCTCAAAATGGTTCTCTCTGAACTTTGTTGCAGCCACTGTGCCAACCCATCTTGCTGAGAGGCTTCCGCTTTTTGTTTTGTTTTTGTTTGCTGCTCCTCTGCTTTATGAAGAAAGATGCCCTGGTCTGGGGACTGGTCTCTCCTGATAACTTATCCACAATGTGTGAGACTTTGTCTCACTAGTCTTTCTTCTAAAGAGCCCCAGCTGGACTTTTTCAAGCAGATTTGTTTGTTATTTCACAGTCCTTTCAATAGTCTTTGCCAGCACTGCAGTGATGTAATGTGATGGTTGTACAATGATACAACTCAGCAGTTAAATAAGGTGACAGGCAGTTATGTAACAATGCAGCCACCCTTCACTGTGTGATCTAATGTGCACTTCTTCATTTCACATCCCTCATGACCTGGCCTTTAGAACCTAACCTGTCATCACATGAGGAAAAATATTCTTTTTGCATTCTTTATTTTTCTTGTATGTTTTTATCTGTCTTGATTTCCAAGGATTGTTGTAACAAACGACCCTAAATCAAATGGCTTGAAACAGAAGAAGTGTGTTTGTTCACAAGTCGTCAGGGTGAAAGTCCAAATACAAGGAAGGCAGGACAATGGACTCTCTAATGCCACCAGCAAAGAATCTTTTTTTTTTCTTTTTTTAAAAATCATTTTATTGGGGGCTCATCCATACTTAAGTCGATTGTGAGTCTAGCACATTTGAACATCTGCTGCCCTCATCACTCGCAAAACATTTTCTTTCTATTTAAGCCCTTGGCATCAGTTCCTCATTTTTCCCCTTTCCTTCCCTCTCCCCTTCTCTTATGAACCCTTAAAATTCTTGTGGCGGATATGTATTCAAGATGTCAATTTCATGATTGAGATGTAGGGGTAGGATCTAGCCTGTTAATCTGGAGACAGCCATTGAGTAGTCATTGAGGTCTCTGTGTGGGCATGGCTTTCACCTGAGACTTCTGGCAAGTCTCAAGATATTTCCCTCATGGAGGTGAGAGGCCATCCCCCCAGTTGCTGGGAGTTAGTCTCAGAGACAGTGAACTACAGACAAGACAAGATGGCAGCATCCGAGGAGCTGGAGAAGCCGGAGGAGAAGCCACACAACCTGATGCAACCAGACCTCTGAAGCTGGAGAAGCCACATAGAGACTCCGGCCAGCACTGAGTTGTTTCTACCACCACTGGATGCTGTTGATAGACTCTGAGCCCTGGAAATGAGGAGCCATGGGAAAACCCCTGCCAGCACCAGGATTCTACATCCACTGGCCTGTGACTTCATAAGTTGGAAGGAGACTTTATAGACTGGTATCGGGCATATGGGCTAATATCGGACTTACGACTTTGAACTGGACTGGGTTAGGATGCTTTCTCAATGTTCCAATGCTCATGTATATAAACCTTACCCTTATATCAATATATGTGTCTATGAATTTTTTTCTCTAGTCTACCCGGACGAACACAAATTTATAAATTACTATTATGTTATTGTATCTTGCACTGTCTGATGTCTCCCTTCAGCCACTTCCCATTGTCTGTACCCTAGGAAAGAGGTTATATGTAGATCCTTATAATTGGTTTCCCCAAACTAACCCACCTTCCCTCCACCCTCCCAGTATGGCCATGCTCACCACTGGTCCTGAAGGGATGGTCTGTCCTGGGTTCCCTATGTTCCCAGCTCTATCTGTACCAGTGTGCATCCTCTGGTCTAGCTGGCTTTGTAAGGTAGCATTGGGGAGAGGATAGTGGGGATAGTGGGGAGAGGAAGCATAGAAGAACTAGAGGAAAGACGTAGGTTTCATCATTGCTACACTGCACCCTGACTGGCTTGTCTCCTCCCCGCAACCCCTCTGTAAGGGGATGTCCACAAGCTCTTTTCTTATGTCTTCCAGGTTTCTGGTAGTTTCAGATCATCCTCTGTGTTTCTGTGGTTGCGACCCCACCACTCCAATCTCTGCCTTCTTCTTTGCAGGACCATTTCTCTGTGTGTCTATTTGTCTCTAAATAGATCTCTCCTTATAAGCACTCAAACTTCAATAGGATTTCGTCGTAACTTGGTAGGCCTGAAAAAAGATGGAGTTTTCTACTCCCATCAAGAGTTCATCTCAGAAGCTCCCAGAAACCAATCCACTCTGTCCTATCGAGCTGCTACAAGTCAGTATCTTCTCAATGGCAGGAAGTTTGTTTCCTCAGACTTTCAAAACCTCTCTCTTCAAGTGAGTCACACCCACAGGTATGAAGCATTAAGACTTTAAGTTCCCTTAGAGGGGTGTTAAAATTTTAACCTGCAATATGTAGGAATTGCTTTAAATTTTAATAACATAAGCTTGCATACATCAAGGCTAGTAAAAATTTTAATGTATTAATGTCTCACATTAGGTTGTAAATACTTCCAAGTGTTAACTAATCTGGCTATTCCTCAAATAAGTTTTAAATCTTGAAGTCAAATAAATCTTATAATATGTGATATAATTCTAGTTACTAATTTCTACGTAGAATACTGTACATATGCTTATAGAAGAAATTATTCTTTAAAGGATGTTTTGTTAAGTTTGGGTGTCAAGATTATGAGTTCCAGAAGTTTTCTGCCTTCCTTTAACTTATCTCAAAAAATTATATATCATGGTAATACATAGTTCATTTAGGAGAAAGTTTAAGAGGCATTATTACTGTACTATTTTAATCTCAGAATATTTTACAGCTGATCTTTAATATTTTATGTCAATTGTTAGACTTATTAGATTTCTAAATTAAGAATTAATTTTCATCATTCATATTTATCATAGGTAATTATTTATTCCTTATACAAGGTGTTATTTATTTACTATAGACAATAGTGTGTATATTACTTATAATGACTTTGTCTTAATGAAAATGTCCTTGTTAACTATCATAGGTCACAATGCTCCAATATGTTCATTGATATATCTATTTATCAATTCAACACGTAGTTATTAATTTCTTAGGATGTGGCTTTGGAAATCGTGGTGGTGCAGTGGGTTATGTGTTGAACTTCCATTTCGAGGTCAGCCATTTGAAATCACCAACTGCTCCTGTGGAGAAGATGAGACTTTGGCTTCCATTGAGAGTGCAGTTCTACTTTGTCTGACAGGGTCACTGCGAATTGGAATCCATTCGGTGGCATTGAGATTTGTTTGTTTGTTTGTTTGTTTAGTAAGTGGTTTTGAAAAGAGGTTAAATATGTTCAACTTTAGAAGAGGAAGAAATGCTTGACTCACAGTAGAAAGGATAACTCCATTCCAATATGTATATATAACTACAACACCCTCCCTTCCCCACCCCAATAGCATCTCCAACCAATGCACGTCATAAGTCGAAGTGGCAATAAGGGCTACACATGAAACAATGAGAACTAGATTAATAGATTTTTCTCAGAGCTATCAAAGGAACTCCAGGGGGAGCCTCGGACCTCTGGTCTTTTTTCATTTTAAATTCAGTGCAAATCGTATACAATTCACTGACATAGACCCAATAAAATACTAAGTACTATTATTATTGCTATGAGGTCTCTACACTGTTGAAAGTAGTTGGGCAAATACAGCCTCAGATTTTATTGTGATATACCTATTTATTGTATTATACCTATTTGTATTACTTATGGCAATTAGCACACTATTACTTTTCAGGAGTTCAGGATAAAATTAATGTTAACATTTTAAACTTATGTGTGTCTGTCATTAAAAAGTAAATAGGCACTAAGAATATATATTTAATAGTGACAAATAAATGTATTTTAAACGAAGAAGCTAATTTTCATTGAGTCCATTCCATCTAATATTGACCCTCTATAGAATTTCTGAGACTGTTAAATTTTAATTAAATAGATGACCTCATCTTAAGAAAATAAACCACCAAATCATGGCTAGCATTTGCAAGCCTAACCCACAGCGTCAACTGGTCCCCTTGGGATACAGCATGTAGGTTGAGCTAATGACCAGAAATGATGTCTTGTTTCTTAGAGGCCAGAGTTCTATGAGTCTGTTGAAGAAGTGGAAATAAATGGAATCAAGGACTGGCATCTTTGACACCAAACCATGCTGCCACCCACCAGGACTTTGACCCTGATGGAGAAGACCGGTCTCAGGATAGCAACATGACTGCTTCCTCAATTATAATTGCTGCTTTACACTCACATCTGCACATGCACGGGCCCTGGGATCAAAGGTGGATCTCAGCTGACTCATCTTCACAGGCATTCTATTTCTGGAGAAATTCTAGCTTCCTCTGCAGCAAGAAGAGAAATTTGAAGTAGAAATTCTCTCTACTTTTTAGGATGAGCAGATGAGAATTTGCAGGGCACTAAAACCACTTCTTGGTGACTTTTCCACCTTATTATTCAATTTAAGCTGTTTTCTATAAGCATGCTTCAGTATATTATGGAAGGCATTCAAGTTTCTTACTCTCAGTTCAAGCAGCAGGAGCTAAAAGTCTCCATAAACAGCCACAACCTCTCTGGTGCTCAGGACCAGGCACTCCTAATCCACGTTCAGATTTCTGGGGGGTTGTAAGGCTTTATCACCATGATCAAATGAAGCTGGTGTGATTGCGCTTAATTATGGAGCTTAGAAGAAGACTGTTTTATATTAAACACCCTAGCACCCCATGGATGTCTGTCTGTGTCTGTATATTTACTGCAGGTGCAGTCTGAAGATTTGCAGAATAATATATGTATGGCCAGGGATCATTGTCCTTGGACTCCAAAGGCAGAGGGAGTTATACCTTGGACTCCTGATTAAACCACCAGGAGCTTCTCAGAAGAAAGATGAGGCTTTCCATCACCATAACAAGTTACATTCTCAGATATCCACAGGGGAAATTCTACCCTGTACCCTGTGTGACTGTGAGTCAGAATCCACTTGATGGCAGTGGGATTTGTACCTACAAGGACAAAATTTGAAATCCCAACTGGAGACTTCAACCTTGGGCTTCCAGCATCTCCTGTTCTCAGGAAAGCACACGCCCTCTCTCTCTAGTTGTTCATTGGCATCGGGTCCCTCTGACTCAGAGAACCTCCTTTGTGCAGAGTAGGACAATGCTCCTTAGGCTTCTGAGAATGGTGTTTTTAAGATCACATTGCCAGAGCTGTTGTCTGAGGAACAAATAGATTTTTCTAACAAAATAAATTGCTGGAAACCCCTAATATTACCTGGCCAAAGATCTGGTTGTGTTTCCACAGCCGATTCTTTTTTTGGCAGGGATGGAGGTGGAGGAGGGTGTTGTCAAATAACATGATTATGAAGAGCTACAGGTTTTTGTTTGTTTGTTTGTTTGAATATTCCCAATATCCTCGGTTGCCATGCTGTATCTCTGGCTACATTTTATTTCATTCCTGTTTAAGGTGACCTTTATAACAGAAGAAGCCACACATTAAACTAACCCAATCTTCTAATTTGACCTCTTTAAAAAAAACTATAAATTAGTTGGGGGGGTTGATTACGTTTCAGATAGTCAACTCTACACTCAACAGTTCAAATCATTCATCAAACCATCCAACAGTTGACTCTGCACCCATTCCCTAACATCTCTTTGCCTTCTTGGACTTCACTCAGTGAACTCTTAGCTTCCTTTTCACCCCAGTTGATATGTATAAACCTTCTAACTTATTGCTTTTTCTTCCTCCCCTTTCCTCCACCTCTTGGGAAACGCCAAAGTCCATTCCCTAAAGAAAGTCTTTGAGTTGGTTGCTTGTTGGTTTTGAGGCAGTGGTCTGATATAGTATTTGCTCCTTTGTGATTGAATGATTTCACTAAGCATCATGTTCGCCAGGGCCATTCGTGCCATGAGGTGCTGTGTGGGAACTCCGTTTCTTTGGATACTTCTTTGAATGTGTCTTGTGAAGCACTCAGTCTTCGATTTTAGCACCCAGTGTGAACATCATCTTTTGCATCCTTGGGGCTTCCTTGGCATAATTATGGGCACATCTTTGCCAAGAGTCTGCCTCACAGTCATCTCACTCTAAGGGAGTTTGGGCAACAAGCAATCTTCAATCAAGTTATCAAGATTTGCAAAAGCAAGCGAAGTTGGGGGAATTGACACTGATTATTAGAGACTAGCAAGGTATATGTATTCAATGCAGATTCAGTGCCTAAGTGCTCCAGTTTTCAATAGTCTGCTTTGCTTTGTAATTGAAGTTTTTCTCCATTTAATTTTGTCATTGTTGGTAGGCTGATTGTATTTTTGCTTTGATGTGGTAAGTTTTCCTGCATGTGAACCCTAACTTAGGTTTATTCTGGGGACAACAATGGATTAGCTGATTCAAAGGGACATGGCAGAGGAGGCTGTCAGGAAATGGGGAGCAAACACCACAAGTGCAAAGAAGAAGAAATGTCCTGGAATTTATGGTGGTGATGACTCCACAATTCTTATAATTGTGATAGAATGAGTGAAATGCATGGTATGTGGATTGCATGTCAGTGAAACTTAAAAATAGACAAACTATTTTTTAAAAATCTATTCAATGTACTATATCATCCTACCTGGGGTCTTGGAACAGAAAGTTTACATTCAATAAAAACTAAGACTTCGGTTAATGATAATGGACCAATGTCCATTGTAATGAATGTATCATACTAATGTAAGATGGTAAGGAAAGAAGAAAGTATGTCAGAAGGTACTTGGTCTTCTGTAGTTTACACAATCTCTCTGTAAATCTAGACCTGGTCTTACAAACACAGTAAACTTGATTATTAAAAGATACAGTTATGAGGAAGATCTCATCTATCATTTCGAGGAGCATGAAAATATGGGGTTGAGGAGAGACCACAACCCTAGAAGTGGATGTCTGGAGTGAGATTGTTCCATGAGACAGGGAGCTCAAGGAAGAGACCCCTTTCAGTGACTGACTGACCAACCAGACTGTGCAGGAGTGAAAGATTATGGTTTGACTGCTGTAGGAACCATTGAATGAAGTAGAAATATAAAGGCTGCAAATAATTAAGACTAGTTTTGAGTTATGAAACCTTTTATCACTAGTATCAAAAGCTAATCTCTAGAAGTTTGCAACAGTCCCAACTTTATGTTCAACAACCCACTTCTTCTTCATGAGCCAAACTGAGCTCCTATCCCACATGGACACATGAGTGCCTTAAATATATCTAGAGGATGTTTCACTCTTGGAGTGTCGGGACCATATTTGAAAAGCTAGCCAACTGATGCAGGGTGGTGCCCATGGGTAAATTCTAGTGAACTAACTGAAAGCATGTAGTTCCAATCCACTCAGAGGTGCCTCAGAAGAAAGATCTGGCAATTTACTTCCAAAAGAGTACAGCCTTGAAAACCCCATGGAACTGTTCTTTCACTGATACACAAGGCACAACTGGAGTCAAAATCAACCGGCAGCAACTGACTTGCTTTCTTATGTGTTTTACCTGGGTTTTAGTTGAAGGTCATGCAGTCTGCAATACTTGCCCCATTGCTTTGCTCCTTGCCAATCCACAAACTTTGCCAGTTCACAGGTTCCTGAACATTTTCAAGCCCTGGAGGTTTTGATTTTCGTTTGAAACTAATATCATCAAATATAGAGTTGCCTTTCTTTAAACTATTGCATCATACTTTTGGAATTATTTGTTTTCATGAGCACCTTTCATTTTTAAAATGGAATTATATTCTTTAGTTTTCCAAATTATTGTCAACTTACCTTGGAATCCTAATTTTCAAATTATGAAAGTCCTTGGAGAGCATCTTGTCCCTTCCAGTATTTGATGCAGAGAGAGTGATGAGACACTCAAATGTACAGATTTCAACACTTCAGAAACTGTGCAAGACCTTCTTCACATCACCCAGACACTGGGATCCTATTACACTTGATCTTAGCCAAAAGCCTGAGAAGCAATTAAAAACTCTACTTTTTGTGTATCAAAATATTGAGAATCACTGCAGCTTCCAGACAATATCCCCAGGTGCTAAAATTCCACCAGCAATAAAACCTATGTCATTCCTTCTCTGACATAATGATGACTTCTCTGAACAAGCAAAAGATGAGAGGTTCATGTGAGTATATTCGTTCTCAATAGTATCTCAAAGCAATGTCACCAACAGCCTAAACCACAGTGCTATGTGGTGGCCCCTTTCCTTGCTACCCATAAGCAGCTCATCAGTTAGTCAACCTCCTAGACCTTCAGTTTCCTGGACTGCAAGATGAGCTAGTAATCCTGCCTACCCATTGAATGGTATTAAGATGCATAAAATAAGCAATGTGCCAACAGCACCAACTGACATGCAGCATGTTCTACTGTTCCCACTGTTATTGTCTTTATATAAACTTGGCATGCTATTAGTGTTCTTCTCTCCCTGGTCTTTTTTGTAATAGCAAACATCAATACTTTACTTATTTATGCTATGGTTTCCGGTTTTACTCCTTTGACAGTCTTCTCATTTTCCAGAATATAAAAAATGAAATGGTATTTGACTCCAGTTCAAGAACTTGACAGGTAGTCACACTTAAGTGCTTAAAGCAAAAGAAGGGTGTAGTTAAGTCTGTCAGGGAAATATGGGGATTGTCACATAGTGTTGGGCAGGTAGTGACAGGAGCAATGGAGGCATGTGTAATCTTTCTCTACCATATCCCAGACACTTTCGTGTGCTCGGAAAAGGAACTTTTGACTTTGAGAGCATACTGAGAAGGGAAATGGTTTAAAAGGAAGCCAATCCCATTGCCTTCAATTCAATTCTGACTCATAGTGACACACGTTGAGAGGGCAGGACTGTCCCCTAAGGTTTTCAAAGTTGTAATCTTTAGAGAAGAACACTACTCCATTTTTCTCCACTGGATCAATAGATTTTGCTTGTGTTAGTATGTTTTGTTGTGCCAACTTGGTCAATAGGAACATATGAGCGGAGATTAATCAGGTCATAGTGTTGAGTGAATGAAAAAGAGATGATTGGTTCTGCAAGGAGCACCCCCTTTCTCTTGATCTCTGGTGAGCAGACCAGAGTGCTGCTGTTTTAGCAAGTTCTCTGCCTCAAGCTGTGTGCTGTAGCACCTGTGGGCCAAGCCTACCCATAGGTTATATTGCTAGACTAGAGCATGCTGCAACTTCAAGACCTGCTTCACCATGGTGCTGGTGCATAACTCACTAGAGCTCGAGGCTGGTGGATCCTGTCACCTTGCATTTCTTGAGTTCAATACTCCATCCAGGCCTGCTAGGCTACGCCCATGTGCTACTGCCCATAGCTGAGCCACTCTGCTGTCTTCTGCCTGCAGACAGGTTCTGCCTATTTTGCCTGAGGGAATACTCCTCTCTCTGCTTCCTTGACCTTGGATTGAAGACCCGTCGTGAGTTGAGAGATGAAGAGCTCTGAGTCTACTAACTGTTCTACAAAAATGAGTTGACCTGAGCCCTCTGTGCTGCTATGTGGACTAGTTAGCTGTCATATTCATTCTCACTGTAGAAACATCTATCTATCTATCTATCTATCTATCTATCTATCTATCTATCTATCTATCTATCATCTATCCACCCATATCTATCTTTCTATCTGTCTATTGATAAGTGTTCTGCATTTGTTTCTTTAGAGAACCCTGGCGAACACACTGTTGTTTTTAGGTGCCAGCAAGTCAACTCTGACGAATCGCAACCTATGCCCAAGAGAACAAAACACTGCAAAATCCTCTGCCATCCTCACAGCTCTTCCTTTGCATCGGCCCATGGATGCAGCCACGGTGGTAATCCACCTCCTTGAGGGTTGTTCTCTTCTTCATCCTTGACCAAACATGATGTCCGTCTCCAGAGACTCGTCTCTTCTGATAATACGTCCAACATGTGTAAGAAAACGTCTTGCCCCTAAGGAAGCACTCTGACCTTACTTTTCCAATACAGATAAATTTATCCTTTCCACAATCCATGATACTTTCACTATTCTTCTCCAGCATCACAATTCAAATGCATCGATTCTTCTATGGTTTTCCTTATTCATTGTCCAACTTTCACATGCATGTGAGGCAATGGAATACAGCCCCAGGAATAAAGCCTGAGGGAGTGGAGCATTTGGGATTTTCATTTGCCAATAGGGCATGACTGAAGGTAAAGAGAAACAACTGCAAATTTCTGTTAATTATTGGAACCTGAAATGTGAACTCAAGCGCTTAACCAGTGTACCACTAGAACTCCTTAAAAATAAAGCCATAAATGTGTAATATATGTTAGTAATTATAGAAACTGCTGAGTTTTCTTCTCAGGTCGAATAGCGTCTCCGAGATTCTGAATAAGTTAAGGGAGTTTTTAATTTCCTCTGAAATATGCAGCCACTTCCAACCTTGTAATACATAATTTAAAAAATCTTTGATCCGAAGATACTAGACTTATCCTAGCACATTAAGTGTTGAACAACGGCTCCCTAGGTTTCATTCATAACTCAGACAAGTGAAAGAAACAGATGCTTGCTTCCAGATGCTGGTCAAGAGAGCAGAGAGAGAGGCTTCCATGTGGGTCCCACCCAGTGGAAGCTGATGTCATGACAGAGAGGAGGGGACAGTGGGTGCCAGTATCCCTTTTTCATTTGAATAGTGATGGAAAATGGACAAACAAAGGGTAGAAGTCATATAACCCATCATTCAGGCAAACCACATGTGGTGAAGTGTAGACTGCGAACCCGAAACCTCCCTGTGTGTTCAGCCCCGGCACCATTCAAGCCTAAGCGTAGGCCTCTATTTTGTTTCTCTCCGCTGAAAGACGTGACTCCTTGAAATGACAGGAAACTGCGCTGCAAGACTGAGTAAGAAGCTTGTGTGCCTGTGTCACTTTCCAAATGGACTCCGGGTGACTGTAGGACGTGGCTTGCGCCTGCTGACTCAGGATAAGATGGACCTAGGGATGCCCGGCCCGCTTCATCCCAGCAATTGTCGCTGTGTTGGAGCCCATTGCTGTTGTCACAGTGTTCATCCATCTCTTTAGGGTCTTTCCTTTATCACTGCCCAGCTCCTTAACCAGACCTAAAGTCCCAGGAACTGGTCTCTCCCAATAGCACATCCAAAGTACATGACACATCTCACCATCCTCGCTTCTAAATAGCATTCTGATGGTACTTCCTCTGAGACAGATGAGTTGTTCTCCTGGTAATATTTCATACATTCAATATTATTTGTCAGCACCATACTCAAAAGTCCTCAGTCTTTCCTGGGTCTTCCTAATTCATTGTCCAGTTTGTGCATGCTGATGAGATGGTTGAAAGTTTATGGCTTGGGTTGTGTGCACCTGGGTATGCAAAGTGAAATCATTGATCATTAACATATTACAGTCTGCAGATTTGCCCAAATTCAATATGTTGTTTGATTTCTGGATGGTTCCATGAGTTCATTTGTGGAGCCAAACACAATGAAATCCTTAACCACTTTGAGAGCTATGAAAGAGTTTATTTCAAATTTAGTTTTATAATTTCCACTGTAGTTCTACTCTGTGTACTTGTCTAGGATAGTAGATTTTACCATTATGATATGTGATTTACATGAGAGATCCTTAGCCCTGTAACTAAATATAGCCTATGAACATACATATAATATTATGTTCATCATATCACAGAGATATCTGTGTATGGTTTTTTCCCAAGTGGGCCATGCCCACAGTCTTTCGGGTGAGTTTTTAACTGGCCTATGCTCTGTTTTACTAAGCGAAACAGGATGCTGTATTAAAGTCAATGAACCAATGAGAGTGCAGAAGACTTGTTCAAAAAACTAATTTAAAATATAATTTATTTTATTTTCATTGTTGGGGATATGCAGGGCAGAGTATGCATGAATTCAAGAATTTTACATGTGTCTTTCAGTGATACATGTTCCACTCTGTTCTCTGTGCAACCATTTTCACATTGAGTATTTGAGGCAATGTCATCAAAGTTGAAAATTATCTCTGTCATGTTAGTAGCTTTTCAATGCAGTTATTTTATAGCAGGATATGTGACTAGCAATTTAGAATAATGTACACATAGATGGATGGGTATGCCTGATGTGATGACACTTGTTATACTTAATGAAGGAATCCATGGAACATGTTAACAACATAAAGAGTCTGAAGAGTCATTCCCTTTAAAAGGGGGGCTGACGTAAGAATTTAAGCAACAATGGGTGTGTTAGTCTGAGTAGGATAGAGAAACAAATTCATAAACACGCATATGTGCATATGAAAGAGGTCTATATACAAGAGCAACTGTACTTTAAGAAAGCATCCTAGCCCAGTCCAGTCAAGACCATAAGTCCAATATTAGTCCATATGTCTGATACCAATCTATAAAGTCCTCTTCAGACTCACAAAGCACATGCAATGACATCAAGACAATCACAGGTCAATAGGCACTGAGTATTGTGTATCCAGTGGCAGGAGAAGCACCTCAGCGCTGGCAGGGGTCTCCTGTGGCTCCTCCAGTTTCCAGCGCTCAGGGTCTGTTGGCATGCTGCCACGTGTCTTGTCATTTGCAATGTCTCTCAGGGAGTGAGCAAATGTCTCCTGCTTCCAAGAAGGAAGTACCAGATTTCCCAGAATTCTCAGAGGAGAAAGTCATGCCCACACAGAGGTCCCATTGGCTATCTACAGATTGTCAGGCTAGACTCCACCCCTACCTTCTTAATCCTCAAACTGACACCAGATTAGCTGACTGCCACATTGAGTTTTACTGGATTGATCAACATTGATCTAATTATACTTGACACAATTTTCAAGCACAACAAGTTCTTCCTGAACTTATACTTTGTGTGCCAGTAGTATGAAAGAGTCTGGCTGTTTAGTGGTTCCACGTCATGATAATTTCCCACGTTTGATTTATAGAGATAATGAAGCACAGCTTTCCTTTCAAATTTATTCTATTTAGATACATTTCAGAATTGACTGCACACAGACTAAAAAGAAAAACAGTGCTATTTAGTCTACAAAATTCCATTGCTTTCTTTCAAGTAAGGGGTGAGAATTGTTTTCTTATTGGGTGTCAAGTTGGTTCTCACTCAGGGACCCTCTGAACAACAAAATAAAACCACCCTCAGTGGGGCACCATCCTATAGTAGGTCCCAGACCTGAGCTTGTGTGGCAGCACCATGTCGGGTCGGCGCAGGGGGCCCTTCCTCTTTTTATTGATCCTGGCCTCTGTCAAGCATGATACTGTGCTCCAAGGACTGGTGTCTCCTGGTAACATATCCCAAGTTCATGGAAGGAAACATTGTCATCTCCCCTTCCAAAAAGCATCCTGGTTTCAAAAAGAGATTTGTTCATTCTTTCAGTAGCCCACAGCATTTTCAAAATTCTTTACCAACACTTAAAATCAAATATGTCAGTTCTTACCTGTTCTTTTAATTGTCTAACTTTCACATGCATAGAATGTATCTTTTTAATCTTCTCCTGAGGCCTTGGGTGAGATCTCTGCTTGGGAACCCTCTCACAAGGACTGTGCAGCCTACATTCCCAGTGCACCGCATGGTCTTATCACTTCCGGTGGATTCCATGGGCGTTGGGTATGACTCCCAGGAAAAGGAAATCTTTGACACTGCCATTCTTTCTCCTTTCATCATCATGGTACTTCCTGACCCAGTTCTGAGGACTTTTGTTATCTCTATGCTGAAGTGTAGTCTACACTAAAGATTATGGTCTTTGATCTTCTGATGAAAGACATCAAGTCCTCATAGTGCTCAGCAACAAATCTGTGTCATCGACATATCATAGGTTGTTAATGATTTTCCTCCAATTCTGTTGATCTGACATTCTCATTCTTCACAATGTTACTCATAATTCACATGGCCAAATGGCTTTGCATAATCAACAAAATACTGATAGATATCTTTCTGGTATTCTTTGCTTTCAGCCAAGGTTCACCTAACCACAACAATATGCCTCAGAACAGGGCTAATTTTATAAAGGAAAAAATGAAAAAGAGCTCAATTATTATAGCAGCAATACTTTTCTTAGAACTGGGACAAGCCACTCAAGTTAGACACATAGCTGTATCCAGGAGAATCAGCGTTGTTCCAAACAGAATGTATTTTCTATTCTTGGGGACATAATGTCCAAAATACAAAGGACTTCCAGTGCTTTATTTTTGCTGGCTACTGTGATAACAAATGAAGTGGTTGGTTGATAAATAGGACTTCACAGTGAGAGGACAAAAGGACTATGAGAAGCAAATGAAATAGCTTCCTTTGGCGTCATCTACTTGATTACCACAAGCCATAATGCTGAGTGCAGGCTACTCTTTGATATGCCTATTAGCGTAGGACCTTCTAAATATTTGATGAGCTCATCTGAGTCTACAGAAAATCTAATTTCCTGCTTATCACCAGCAGCATATTCTGGCTCAAGAACAGTGCAGCTCCCTCAGGAGACAAGGCTGTTTAAGCACACCCTTGTGTGGAGCTCAGCAGCGTTTAGATGTTCTTGGCTAAGATAAGTTGCTAGCAACAACAAAATCATCTCGACCAACTTGACGATCTATGAATATCAATGACATGAACAGGAGAAAGGGGCCAGAATGACGTAGGGAGTCAATAAGAAACAAAATGAGTATTTTTGTGTGCTTTGCTAGTTTCCGACATTGTAATGATTTTAGATGCTATTGACACTAATATTATCATTTCTATATTAAATGTGAAATATAGATATTGGCATTGTCTTGGGGGAAAGACACAAACATGGACATGCAGGGTAGTGTAATGATGAAAACAATTGTAGTTTCAGAAAGGAAACCCCCTGCTGCCCTTTATTGACACTGAGTTTGTGCTACAGGTGGTCTGAGTCTCATTGTTCAGAGATGGTTTGCAGTCTGTGGAGAGGTGGGGAAAACGGAGGAGGGAAACAATGGCTCTTTCCTTCCCTCTGTGCTATCGGTGTTATAGGGATAGAAGTTGTCTTCTCTCCCTCTCTCAGACCCACATTCAGTAGCCTCTCCCCTAGGTGGGTTTTCAAAGTGTTAGGTTCGTTGGCGGCATCCACTCCTCTCTCTCTTTTTGCAGTCTCTTCAGGCATGAGTTTCTGGGAAATAGTCTGCAGTGTGTGTTCTTTGTCTGCTACACGTTTAACACGTTGAAATTCTCAGAGAGGACAAACATTGGCGAGTTCTCAGGGTTGTCCACTTGATTCTCCATGCGGTTGGTTTCCTTTCACATCAATGTTTTCATCTTATTTCCAGTCTTCTCTGTGTAGCATAAAGAATGCTGAATGACTTCAATGTTAAACTTTTAAAGAGACCCCACGTCTTTTCAACAGAAAATGCCTGTCGTCGCTGACTGTGGAGTCGATTTGCAGTGCCCCCGAGGACAGAGCAGAACTGCTCCCATAGGGTCCGCATCTCTGCCCACCCACCATTTACAACGACACGAGGAAGGGTTCTGTTCTCAAAGACTGCATCTCTTCAGGTTTTCATTTCCACCCAAAATCAACCAATTCGTTCTCTCATTTCAAAGTGAAGGGGTCCATTCCGACTTCATCGTGCCCACCGCCATGTGATTGTACACAGCACTGCTCTGTAGGGAAGGGTTTTTTTTTTTCCTTTCCCTGGATCTTACAAGTCTGACAAGGGAAAGGAACAAAAGTGCACACTGTACCTGCGAGTCAGAAGGATTCAATTGTGGCAAAGAGTATTTTCTGCACAGGCAATTTGGATGACATAGGAATAATTTCTGTTCATATCATTTGATGCATCACACTTACATGATTCTATAAAGTAGAAGAATCTGTGTGTAATTCATCTCACAGTTTATTTTAGGGATTGATATTACTTTGTAGTGAATTATATAAACTTACTTCAACCAGCATTAATAGACTGATGAAAATTGATTTCTCATGGACCTTATACCTTAAAGATCCAATTCTTATAGAATTAATTTTGCTCACAATAGACATATGAGTATGTTTAAAGATTTCTTACACTGCATCTTACTGTCCTAAATAAGTATTTGCCCCAGCCATCACTTGAGGATCACATTTTTGCAAATCTTGTGTTGAGTTTTATGCAAAACTTACCATTTCTTCAAGGCCCACCCCCCGAGTCCCCAACTGGACTCCTTACCTTCTGGTTGATTATGACTCATGATGACTCATCAAAGGACGGAATCTCCCATACAGCTCCCTAGACTGTCAACTTCAGGGAGGTTGGCGGCCAGCGTTCTTTCTGGAGTGGTTCCTGGGTGTGAACCACAGCTCTTCAATCGCTCCCTCATCAGCTCTCCTGAGGAGTCCTGTGGGTGTTAATAACAGCCATGTCATATGTGTAAGTCCTTTACAAATTGTTACCTTATATGTTTTAATTTTCACTTTTTGTCTTTTGAAATACTTCTTATTGGTAGGGCCTCAAGTTCATTGAAAGAAGAGATAAGAAGTTAAATTAAGTGTTTTATTTATTATCTATTTATTTATTTAAGCATTTAGCTGAACAGTAAACACAGGGTGGAAAACAAAAGTCAGTTTAGCATAGACATAGTGCTGGACTTACCATATATTCCAGTTATCAGAACATCACGTCTTAGCAAGACCAAGATATTAAATGCAATGTTTTCAAAGACAAGTGAAGAACAGATTTAAAAAGATACTGACAATAAAAGACAGTAACAATGAAAACTAAATAGGAAGAAATATTCAATTTAGGTCAAAACCCACTTACAATGGCGTATTCATTCAAACTCCGGTACATTTACCATAGAAATCTTATTTTGTATACTTTTACAGATGCTACTTGGCACATTAGTTTAGCATAGAAATCTGATTATATATATATATATATATATATATATATATTTAGATTTGTTACTTAATGAAATGGAGTTTCTTAGGAAAAAGTGGAAACACAAAGTCCATGGTGCATGATTGAATTTTATTTTAAATGTTACATTTAATTTCTAAGAGTTGGAAAATATATTAATATGAAATTTGGTGTACTGGCATTATGATGACAGAAATGTGCTCCCTTTTTTCAGATACTCACATGTCGTAAAGTACACAAAGTGGAAAATACTAAGCCATTTTATTTACACACTGGTATCTGGTCTGGTAGGGGCAAGAGTACTGGGCATCTTTGAAATATTTTCAACACTCATTTTCCTGGTATCATGTTTTCTCATGATAAAAGAGCCTCATGTATCTTCTCTTATAACCCCAAGATATGTAACTGCTATCGTGATTTTGATGATACCTTTGGTGTGGCATTTTGTTTTATAGGGATTTTGTTTGTCTGTTTTCCATCATGTGTTTGTGTTTGTAGAAGATAAATTATTTTGCTCTTTCCTTGAAAGGACATCTCAGAGCATGATTGATAGGATGACAGCACTAACCACTAGTGATGCTGACAGTCCCAGAACAAAATAAGAATCCTCTAAATTCACAGGCACCTCTGCAGAGCTGTGCTTATACAAATGCTTGCAGTTTTCCATATAGGTAAAAACCTGAAGGCAAAATTGAGTTGAAGAATAAAATTATTATTAGTGACATATGAGTCACATACATCATTAAAATGCCACTGGAGGAAGACAAATGGAGAGATGCATGTATAAAGGGAATTAGATTGTCACATGCCTGTCAGCCCCGGCAATTTGTAGATATGGCAGGGGGGTTGGTCAGGGACAATGCACAGCTTAGTCTTAAAAAAGAGCTATTATTATTTCTAAAATCACTGAATTCTTGCAAAGAGGAAAAAAACATTTCTTCAAAAGTGGTAACAATAGGATTTGATTGGGTTACTTTTATTGTCAAACATGATTGATGATAGAAAGTATAAAGCATTGTCAAAATATCAGTAGATAAAAAAGCAAAATGTTTTTGCTATTGACATGAAAGCAGGAAAGACAAAATCTATCGTGAGTCACAGACAGGCTGGTGGGTAAACATGAGTTTTCAAACCCCGAGAACTGGTTCTAGCTTCTGTGGCTTTAGCCAAGCCGATGGTTTAAGAATAGGGGCCGTGGTAGTTCAGTGATCAAATTCTCACCTTTCGTTCAGAAAAAGGGATCCATTTCCTGTCAATGCACTGCATGCACAGGAAGCACCCTTCTGACCTTGTGAGCTTTGTGCTACTGGGATGATGCACAGGTTCAGGGGGAGCTTTCAGATGTGCACTGCTTAGAAGAAAGGCCTGACCATCTTCAGCCAAGTGAAAAGCCACCATCACGAACCCCGTGGACAGTACTGCTCCTGAGGCTGACTCCACACCAGCCAGAAAACAAGGGAGGATCAAGTATTCCATTGCCCTCCCTTCCTCTTTAGAGTGATGAGGGAAGCTGACCATGCTTTTCCCTAGTTGACTCATTCTGAACCCTTTCCTCAATTACGTCGGAGAAGCAACTCAATGACCACAACCAGAAGAGAAAGCAAATCTCAGAGACAAAGCTGCTTACATATAAAGATAAGAGTTTGCTGTTGATTTTTTTTGGTAGGCTTTACTGCCCTCAGGTGGTGGGAGTAGGAGGCCCAGCCTTTGCTCCTGTGAGCTGGAATTGAACCTCCATCCCAGTGGGCCGCAGTCCCACGCACAACCACTACGCCATCGGGGCTCAGCATTTGCTGTTGATTTTTATTAGGCACTGCTGCCTCTTGACCCTTGTGGACCCAGCTTTGTCTGACAATAGGGCTCACAGATCTAAATGACAAATTGCTGGAGAAATAAATTTAGAATTGAGGCAGGTTTCCAGATTCTTCATGGTAGGTGGTCTCAAGCTGTCAAGTATAGGATTCTTGATTTCCTGAGAAGTACACAGCTAATAACCACAGTGAGCTTTTCATAAACTCTTTGTGGGAAAACAAAAGAAGTGATTTACAGGACAGGATATTGTCATCATGTTATATGATCAGGCAAATACTGGGTGATAATTAGCCATAACTGATTTGCTTTCTCTAAACCACTAGCTGGTCTGCGGGAGAGAGCTATAGCTCTCCACTCCTGTCAAATGCACAATGCCAACAAAACTCAAGGGGCAGCTCAACCAACTCTGCCCTACTGGGTCAGGCGAGTCCGAATTGAATCCCTGGCAGGGAAGGATCCTAATTTCTTAGTCGGATGTCTATTTCTTGGTCTTACTGTGGACAACTCCTTTGCCATAGAACTTTGGTTGAATGATGACCACTTCCACATTTGCACTTCCCTTGACTCCATATGGATAATATGACCAAGGGAAGGAATTTTTAATGTAATTTAAAATTAATAAAGTCCTTAAGACAGTTAAGTGTTGGGTGACTTCCCGAAAGCTTGATGGTTAAAGCTCCTAGAAAAACTCTGTTGATCTGCTACCCACAGTCTTGGAAACCCTATGGTGCAGATCTACTCCACCCACGAGTTTGAACAGACTCGACAGCATCGACCAACAATAAGTATGCCTATCTGTGCCGCCCTATACTGATTATACACACACACACGTATATGATACAGGGGGGCACAGTGGCTGTCACAATGGGTACAATGTAACAATTGTGCAGATGGCACCAGGCCAATCATGGCTTTGTTCTGTGGTGCAGAGCAGGCTGAGAAGTGGAGAGTAACTGCACAGCACCCCACAGCAACAGCTGCACTCACTGAGTCTCTGGGGACTCTCAATGTCTAGAGAACAGAGTGCCATGGCCCTGGGAGCTTCCCTGCTCTACCTAGTGAGGAGAGCGGAAAGCTCCATCTCTCAGCCAAGAATAAGCAGGTGAGTTAAAACTGCCTATTTTGCAGTCATCAGTCCAATGAGTGACTCACAGCACGGGTGCAGCACAGCAACGCTTGCTCTTTGATGAAATGTGCATATGCGCACATGTAAGGAGCTCTGTGGTACAATGATTGATTAACCACTTGACTGCCAAGGAAAAGGTTCCCTGTTTTAACACCTCCCCCACACACACCTTGGTCAAGCTCCACAAAAAACGCGAGGGGCAATTCTACTCGAGGGTTACCAGGCATCAAAATCAACTCAATGACAATGGGTTTTTGCTTGTTTTATGGATACATATGTACCTATAGATACACTAACTATGTAGGTGCATTTTGAAGTTTGCTCAGTAATCCAAAGGGAACTTTCCACATAAATGTTTGACAGCACAGGTCAGAGGCAGATTTTGCAGGCCATCTACGTGCAGGTGATACCAGGTGGGCATTTTAGTTCACCTGACCTTGAAAAACTCCCCTTTGTTCTCTGAGTGTATGGTTGTCTGGCATTAATTCACTCTTAATTTGAGTAATTCAAAGAGTATGGTTGAGAAGGCATCAAAGAAACACAGTGAAACCACAGAAGAGCAGAGTGCTTTTGCTCCCTTTGGTTCAAATGTAGAGAACAAATACCTCTGGAAGCTACCACAAAGAACCCTCAAAAGGTCATTTCTCAGCCATTATAACAAGAATATATTTATCCTACAAAATTTTATAGGAAATCATGCTTTTCAAAGATCCCCTGCATTTACTGTATCTCTAAAAGGCCATTGAACTTATAGTCAGCTGTTCAATGTAATAAAAGTTAAACTTTTTGTTCTATTTGACTATTTGACATAGGATGAGACACATCTGAAATCCATGACAAAAAGCAATCGAGCTTGCTGGATTTACCCACAGAAACACAAAAACTGACCTTCTTCGGGGACACGTGAGTCACTGGTTTTCATAATTATTTTCATTTGCTAGCAAATATGACAATTAGTGCTTGAATTTGAAATGAGTCCGTTGTGAGTATCCTAAGCCTTGACACAGAGCGTTCAGGAGAGGGAAAAGTATTCTTATTTTGAAAAGGAAAGCACGTTTTGCAAGTGCAGGAAGCCCACGGTTCTGTTTATTTGCAAGTTCGCTATAGCCATCAGCTTCCAAAAGAGCACACTGCAGTTGTTGTTTGCACAAGCATGTAACTCCGAGAGGCATGGAAGGTGGCTCAATTTGATAGGCTAGAAAAACAGACCAGCCCCTCTTCACTGAGTCCTGGAACCTTGAGAAGGACAGGTGACTTACAAAGCCAAAAGGTGCCAGAAGCCAGGGTCCCTGATCTTGCTGAACTGCCCCGAGATCTTTACTTGGTAGTACTCCCAATAAAACCCAGAAGTATGTTGTCCTTACTTTAGGGGAAACATTGGAACGGAACAAAATGAGATCCTTCCCCCATCTCGCACATACCATCCTTCTGGTCTTAACTTCATATGTCCCTTTGACTAAAAGTAAGCCCTCAAATGAAATAATAAATAGCACTTTCTTTCCCAAACCCTTCCCTGGAGAATCATGCCTACCAGTTTAGAGAACTAACCCCACCCCCATATGCTTTCATAGCACACTCCCTAGATCTCTGGTCATCAGTGACTTTACCACATAACCCTACCAATACTTTTATTATGTAATTACAAGAATCTGTGTATGCACCTGCATCTTTTACTGGACTTGATGATTTTTAATGGTAACGATGGGATTTTAGTCTCCTTTACTCTCCAAATAACTGCTTAATTCAATGCTGCTTTGAGAATCAATGAAAGAATAATGGGATTGATGCTTGAATGAATATACATTTGAATGGCATAGAAATGACTGTAATGTTGGTTTCCGTGGTGGGGGGGGGGGGTGTAGAGATATTTCACAATCCTTCTCCCATGACAAGATTCTCAGACAGTCTGTCAGTCAGAGAGAGTGAAGGAAATGAATTGCACTTATATTTTTTCAGCTTTGCTTTCAGGAAATCCATATTATTTCATCAGAAATAATTTTTACTCCTAGCTAGCTTTTGTGACCTCGCGAAAGAGATCAGTTATGGGGATGCTCCATCGGACCTTCCTTCAGGATGGGACAGGGTCTGGGTCATTTGTCATCAATGGGTACACCCTCGGGGGCTCCGCCGGATTAGGCAGAGGGGGCGGGGAGCAGGCAAGGAACCAGGATGTTTGTTGGGCCTGAGCATCCAAGGTCTAAGAAGGAGAGGATAGTAACGAGACTCCTGATTGAAGAATGGCAGTAAAAGGGAATAAAAGATCAGAGAAGAGAACTGCTTCCTGTCTGAAGAGCAATCATAAAATTGGAAGAAGCTTCACTTTTCTTTCCGTTCACCCTCCTTGGCTTTGCTCATGATGCATGAACACCAGCGAAGTCTGCCTTGAATTTCACATCTCTTGCAGTCCACTGAGCTCTTAGACAGAGATGAATCCAGGGTTGGAAACATAGACTAACTCACAGTCCATAGCCAGATACGTTTTTGCCCCATTAAAGACCGAATCCTGCAAACCAGAGACAGACAATGAAGCTGATATTTCTGGATGAGGGAAATGACTTTCCACACAGAAATCTAATATTCAAAGAAAGATCAAGTGACCTGAATATGACTAACTGCTTCATGCCAAAAAGAATCACAAAAATGCAAAAAGCAAACAGTTTGTACAATTATGATTGAAAAAAAATCCTCACAGAGAAAGAAAATATAAAATCTAGAAGAAGAAAAAAAATCTCATAAGCTTTGTAGCTTAAAACCCAGAAGTCAGGCAACATTTAGTTCTGAAGCTTTCCCTCAAGTGTAAAAAAAGGGGGGTGTCCAGAATACTGGTTATTTTGTGCATTATGTTAAGACGGAACTTGAAATTCCTTGGTTTGCATGCTTTTGCCTTACTTAAAGTTGCTGAGTAAGTACTTAAGATTCTATCATAAGATTCAGTGAACACTTGAAGGCATCAATAGATGGACTTGATTTTTGTGTTCCCTTAATTTTGTTCAGTCGCTGCACAATTAGTTCTGTAATTAAAAAGAAATGAAACAAAACACAAACAAGGTAATTTCAGGTAATGATGGTAGACTGAGAAAACAGTTACTTGTGATCTTGAAGTTCCTCAAATAATTTTAGTATGGTAAGCTAATATTATCATTTGAAACTTTTCGTTTTATCATTATTTTTAATGTTAAAAAAGCATTTTCGGGCTGAGCGCCAGTGGCATAGTGGTTGTGCATGGGACTGTGGCCCACTGGGATGGAGGTTCAATTCCAGCAGCGGCTCCACAGGAGCAAAGGCTGGGCCTCCTACTCCCACCACCAGAGGGCAGAGATGCCCCCCCCCAAAAAAAAGCATTATCACCAATATCTGGATTCATTTTGAAGACTATCAAATTAAATAAAATGTAGGAATAATTAATGATTCATGCAATTTATGTGTCTATGTTACCTGCATTGCAAATATGTGCTGCAATGAGATGTTTGAAAACACCAACCACCATACTCATTGTTCACGTTAATTTCAGCTTGCAGGTACCCGGTAGGATAGATTTAGAATGACACTGTGGAATTTCCGAGACCATAAATCTTTTTTAGAGGCCACTGCTGAGAGGTGGAGGTGTTGGCGTCAGAAATGAAAAGTACAGCAAGGATTTATTAGGGACAATAACTCTTAGGTGGGTTTGGAAACCCAATGTTAGGCTAGAGAAGCCACGCCCAGTTTTGGGGTGGTGGGATTTAGAGAGAGTTTGAGCTACAGGTACAGGTACTTGGGCTGATGAAAGAACAAGGAGGGTTCTTGTACTGCGCTTGCAAGTTTCTGGTCTGGTGATGACCTGTTAGCTAATCACTCTTTTTTTCAAACTTGCTTCCTAGAATGCTAGTGGGGTATGCTCTGCCCTGCCTGGGGAGATAAACTGTGAGACTCGAGAAGCAGGGGTCACACAATTCAGCAGGGTGTTTATTTCCCTCTTGTGAGACTGGTACAAAGAGGTGTAAGTGGCTGCCTGGTCTGACCCCAGCCCAAACAACTGCCACATCATTCTTTGAAAGTATGGGACAAAGACGGGACTTTTCCAAAATTATATATACTCCAAAGCCAAGTTAGATATTCTCCCTAAAGATGGTTGTACAGAAAAGGCCATTGTGTGTCTCACAACAGAGCCGACTCTCCTACTGTTAGGGTGATGGTTCGCTTCCATTGAAGCCTGTGGACCGTTTCACATGCTGTCCTTAATGATCTCTAGGCTAACCTGTTTGGCCACATCCAGGAGTCTGGGGTCTGGTCTTGTCACATGGGACCCCATACCTTCTTTTGTAATGTGTGCATATAACACAACCCCTTCCTGTGATGTGTGTCCTCACCTGTAATTAGGGGCCTTGCATGGCTCCAAAGAGTACATAAGGATAGGACATAATAAAGAGGCCCTCTCTCCTGCCTCTTTCTTGTGCCTCTCTTCCCCGTCATTAGCACAGCACACTCTCGGCCCTTCTTCCTCATGTAATCCCTTCCCCCACTCGCTGTCTTTCCACATGGGCCACCAGACCAGACTGAGGTGAGCATGCGATCATCATGTGAAATATGTCTGACTCTTAATTACTTCTCTCTCTCATGCTCTCTATAACTTTACTATAATAAATAATAACTATGACTGTAGAATGCACCTATCAAACCCGTGATGTATATATTGGAGGTGGCTTTCCTCTGATATGAAAGGAGTGGTTTTGAACTTCTGACATGTTGGTTCGCCACTGGGCATTTTAACCATGGTGCCACCAGGGAATCCTGTGCTCATGAGTGCACTGGTAAGGCACTGCAAACATTGAAGCAATTTACATGATCACTGTCTGAAGCTCCTTACTGGCCACCTAAAAATAAAGAGGGACCCAATATAAAACATTGCTATTTCAAAAAATGATGCTGATTTTAAATGAGAATTTATGAAACTTGGTGACCTTAAATGTGCTTTAACTTAAGTTACTTATTGATCATGAGTAAAGCAGAGTTAGGGCTTTACCAAAGGAAATATTATTTACTGCAAACTATCTTAAGTTAGAAGTGCTTCCTAGGAACAATACATTGTGTGTGTTTGGGGGGCTATGGGTAGGGCTATCACCTCCACTTATATGCTTTTTTATAATGAGTTGGACATTGGACATACAAATATGTGTTTTTGTTTTGTCTGCTTAATATTTTTGCACCTTGTACTTCTCAGAAGAGGTAGAGAGGTATATTTTATGTGAAGTAATAGTAGACACTTTTGTGTTACTGCTTCAAGAAGGCACTTCTAGAAATCCCCATAACCACAAAAGACAGTATTGTAAGCTATCCGAAACACTTTCTAGAATTTTACATTTTAATTCCTTTGATCAGGACTCTTTCTGATGTCTTCACAATCATTCTCATTCAATCAGTCATGCTTCGGTGGCCTTTAGTCAGTCAGACCTTATTTGTAAAGGGCTAGTATATGCCAATAAAGCAAACATTAGAATATTCACAATACACTCCAGGGCAGTGATGCATAATTCTATATCATTCTAAAGGTAAAGCAGAAATGAGAAGTAAAAACCATGTAGTAAGGTGACCTCCTCACAACTGAAAAAAAAACACCAAAAATCATTAAAGAATTTTTAAAGTTTACAAATGAAAGAAAAAGCATAGATTATATTCACTACTCAGAGAAAAGATTTATAGATAGTTAAAAGTTATAATCGAGCTAACTAAACACAGTGTATGGCCCCTGGAGGCCTACTGAGTTAGTTACAAATTCGGTGGGGAACCACAAGTTCAGAAATTGGAAACTGCCAGGAGCTCTGGTCTGAGAATTTCTGGCCTCATACAAGGAAAAACTCAACAACAACAACAACAACAAAAAAAAAACCACCTTACAGCCTTTGATTAGATTCTGATTCTGAGCCCAATAAAACTGAGCAAGACTGCTCTGTGGATTTCAGGGGCTATAATCTGTGTGGGGAAAGCTTGATATTGTAGTGGTTTACACGTCGGGCCACTACCCACGAGGTTGGCAGTTCGAAAGCACCAGCAACTGTGAGAATGAAAGACGAGGCTTTCTAATACCATAGGGGCAATCCTACTCTGCTGAAGAGGCCCTGTGAGTGGGAATCTACTTGATGGCAAGGATTTTGGAGTTTGTGTTTGTCTGAAAATTGAATTAAGTATAATTTTTTAAAAGCATGTCATACATTTATGACAACAATTGAAAAGTGTTAAAGGAGTAAAATATTTTTCAAATGTTTAGACAACCTATGGAAAGGGAATACATAATGCTTACTAAATGACATAAAAGAAGAGTTACAAGGAAAGGATGAGCTAGCCAGGGTGCTGTAGCGCACCAACAAAACATGTAACGTTATTCTAGTTCTTTAGTGCTTCTTCCTCCCACTTTCATGACTCCAGTTCTACCTTACAAATCCGGCTAAACAAGAGCATGTACACTGGTACAGATAAGAACTCTCAGTACAGGGAATCCAGGACAGAGAAACCCCTTGGGAACAGTAGTGGGAGTAGTGGTACCATGAGGGTAGGGGGAAGGAAGAGGAGAAGGGAAGACCCAGTGACATGATCAATCTGTAACACACATTGCCCCCCTAGGGTAATGGACAATAGAAACATGGGTGAAGGGAGACAGTGGACTATGGAAGAGAGGAAAATAATGATCATTTATCATTTATCAAGGGTTCATGATGGTGAGCGGGTGGGAGAGGGAGGGAAAAATAAAGAGGAGCTGATACTAAGGGCTTAAGGAGAAAGAAAATGTTTTGAGAAGGATGATGGCAAAATCTGTACAACACACTTAATAAGTTTGATGTTATAAGAGTTGTAAGAGGCCCCAATAAAATGATTTGTCAAAATAAAAATTTTAAAGATTTTTTTTGAAAGCCATGTTTTCTACTGCAAAAAATTCATGTAGAACAAAATTCTAATCTCAACAGGATTCTTTATGGAACAAAGTAAAATACCAAATTTAAATTTTGAATAAAAACATAAATTTGGGAAAATTTTGAATAGAGACCAAGTGATGATGTCATGAATGTTCAGATATTAAAACATGGCATTGTTTTTGTTAAGGGCCATTGAGTTGGTTCCGAGTCATGGTGCCCCTGTGTAGAACACAACAAAGCACAGCCTGGGCTTGCCCCATCTTCACAGTGAGTCTTTGGTTTGGGTTGGTTTTTTATAAGTCATTTTATTGGGGGGCTCTTACACCTATTATAACAATCTGCACATTCATTGTATCAAGTACATTTACACATATGCTGCCATCCTCATTTACAAAACATTTTCTTTCTACTTGAGCCCTTGGTATCAGCTCCTCTCCCTTTCCCATCCTCTCTCCCTCATGACCACTTGATAAATTATAAATTTTACTATCTTCATATATTCCATGCAGTCTTGCTGCACCCATGTTTCTGTTGCTCTTCCCCTTGAGGATGGGAGAATATTACATGGATCATTGTGATCAGTTCTCCTTTCTCTACCTTGTCCCCACTCCTTCCCCCTCTCCTACTGGTATTGCTGCTCCAACTCTTGTTGCTGAGTGGTTTCTCTGTCCTGGATTCCATGTGACAAGAGTTCTTATCTGTACCAGTGTACATGCTCTGATCTAGATGGATATGTAAGGTACAACTTAGGTCATGATAATGGGGGGAGGGTGGTCATTAAAGAACAAGAGGAATATGTGTTTGGTGATGCTATACAGCACCCTGGCTGGCTCATCCCTGCCTGCGATCCTTCTGTGAGGGCATGTCTAATTGTCTACAAATAGGCTTTGGGTCTCCACTTTGACTCCCCGTGCTTGCATCAATACAGTTGTTGGTTTGGGGTCTGCTGATTCTATCAACACCTTGTGATTGCACAGGTTGGTGTCTTCTTCCATGTGGGCTTTGTTGCTTCCCTGCTAGATAGGCACATGTTTAACCTGAAGTCTTTAAGACCCAGATGCTATATCTTCTAATACATGGACATCATCAACTTTCTTCCCACATTTACTTATGCACTATTTTTGGCTGTAAAAATCACGCAGGGAAGCTGAGCAGCACAGAATGCCAGGTTAGTAGAACAAAGTGTCTTTGTTTTGAGGGAAGACTTGATTAGAGACCCAATGTCTATCTGCAACCTGAATACTTAACATATAAATATATGTACAGAGATCTATCTCCCTTTTGTTATATGTTAATATATTTACATATATACATGCCTATATTTAGACCTCTATACATGTCTTTTGCTTCATAGTTCTTTTCTGTATTTCCTTTTACTTTCCTCCTGTCCCACTATAATATTCAACTTTTTTTTCAGCTCATGGACAAGTAATCCCTCTTGACTACATTAAACTTGCTCAAACCCCATCCAGTGCCCTTCCTCCTCACCATTACATTTAGAATTCTTGTTGTTCCCTTGTCCCTGTGCTTGTTCACTTTTCACCTCTCTTTCTCTGACTTTCCATGTACTCCCAGAACCATTGGTCCTGTTGTTTTCTCCTAGGGATTGTTTATTCCTCCCCCCCCCCAATGATTTTATTGGGGACTCTTACAGTTCTTATAACATTGAATACAGCATTTGTATCAAGGATATTTGTACACATGCTGCCATATTCATTTCCAAATATTTTCCTCTTGAGCCCTTGGTATAAGCTCCTCTTTCCCTCTCCTTTTATTATTGAATCATTTTATTGGGGTCTCATATAACTCCCATCACGATCCATACATACATACATCAATTGTATGCAGGCCACATTTGCACACTTGTTGCCATCATCATTCTCCATACATCCTCCCTCCACTTAGGCCCCAATATCACTCCTCATATTTTCCTTCCCTCCCCACTCCCCCTCTTCCATAAATCCTTAATAATTTACAAATTGTTATTACTTTTTCATATTGTACCCCTTCACTCACTTCCCTGTTGTTTGTGCCCCAGAGATGAGGTTATATGTAGATCCCTGAAATTGGTTCTCCCTTTCTATTCCACCATCTCTCCACCCTCCCAGTATTACCACTCTGTGGCAGTCATGTACTTATATTAATTTTATGATTGAGATGTAGAGGTGGAGTCTAGCCTGTTAATCTGGAGACAGCCATTGAGTAGCCAATGAGGCCTCTATGTGGGTATGGCTTTCTCCTGAGACTTCTGGGAAATCTTGAGATATTTCCCTCATGAAGATGAGAAGCTATCTCCCTGGTTGTTGGGAGTTAGTTCTCAGAGACAATGAATCACAGACAAGACAAGATGGCAGCATCTGAGAAGCTGGAGAAGCCAGAGGAGAGGCCATACAGCTTTGCCCTGATAGAGCCAGACCTCTGAAGCTGGAGCGGCATGGTGATGATAGACCCTGAGCCCTGGATGTGAGGAGCTATGGGGAGACTCCTGCCAGTGCTGGGATTCTGCACCCACTGACCTGTGACTTCGTGAGTCGGAAGGAGACTTTATAGACTGATTTTGGGCATATGGGTTAATATCGGACTTATGACTTTGAACTGGACTGGGCTCAATGTCCTGTTCCTCTTGTATATAAATGTTTTCCTTTTATTCATATAAGTGTCAATGAAATTTGTTCCTCTAGTCTACCCAGACTAACACACACTCCCACCACTAGTCCTGAGGGAACATCTATCCTAAATTCCCCATGCTTCTGACTCCAGTGTACATCCCCTGGTCTAGCTGGATTTGTAGGTAAATTGGGATCATGATAGTGGGTGGCAGGAAGCATTTGAGAAACTAGAGGAAAGTTGCATATTTCGTTAGTACACATAGAGAGAAAAGCATGCTGTCCTCTAGGCATTGGTTTCTCTTGATCCTGTTCACAGTACATGAAATGACATCTTTCTTTGCTTGCTTCTTCATTTTGTTTTGTTGTTGTTTTGGGGTCATCAGAGCCTCTGGTGATCATGGGCGCTACCTAGCACTGCTCCTGAGAGCCGCCGCTGGATTTGAACCACCAAGCCTGCACTCAACCACTTATGCCACCGGGGCTCAGCCCTCCTTGCTTGCTTCTAATGAGTCTTCTGGCTGTACTTCTTCCATGGCAGATGTGTTTGTATTTTCAACAAACACAAAAACACTTTAAAACACTTTCAAAACACAAAAGCCCTTTCAGTTTTCTTCATCAACTCCATAATCCAAATACTTTGACTGTTTCTCATTCTCATGCTCAATTTCCACATTCATGGGAGACAATGGAGACATGGTGGCTTGGCGCAGGCATTCTTTATTCCTCCTTGCTTTTCCACACACACTTCAATAAGTTTGCGGGGCCAAATTGACCCAGTGCAATGAGTCCTCTGACTTTTAACTGTCGCTTTCATGAGCATCGATTGTGACTCAAGCAAGATGAACTTTGACCACATCAACCTTTTCTCCATTTACATGATGTTTACTCTTCATCCAGTTGGAAATATTTTGGTCTTCTTCATACTGAATTATAATCCATACTTATGGCTACAGTCCTTGATTTTCATCAGAAAGCACTTCAATTCCTCCTCACTTTGAGCAAGCAACGTGGTGTCATCTGCATAAATATGGTGAGAAGACACAACCTTGACACAAACTCTTGATTTCCATGCCACGTAATATTTCCTTATTTTATTCCCACAATTACCTTTTGATCTATGCAAAACATGAGTACAATGAAGTGTTATAAAGCTCACATTCTTCTCAAGACTACCCATAGTTTGCTTGGCACAAATGCAACAGTTGGCTTCAAATAGCACATAGGAAAAATTCCATTATTTTTCAATATTTTAACTGCACTATTATCCCTGAACTTCTGAAGTCCCTTGAAGATAGCATGAGAACCACATGTAACCTTCTCTGGCTGCACAAAGGGCAAGAAGAAGAAATTCCACATCTTCCTGAAGATGATGCCTGTGAGGCAGTGATGAGACATGCCTGCATCCTCCAGCTGCCCCGTTTTGACAACATCTACTATACGTTCCGTGACACTGTACTTCTCTGCTGATATCAGCAATCCTTTGCAATCACAACAAAGAATTCACAAGCACTACTCGTGATTAAGGGACTTTATTAGGGAGTCAATAGGTCACAAAGGATACGGGTCTTCTGCTGATAGCAATTTTTCTCTGCCCTACTAGCAGGCATGGCTTTCTCTAGTCAAGGGTCACATGGCCAACACCTCTGTGGTCCAGTGAGCCTGCTTGACATTCTGCCATCATCTGGGTGCGGCTCTTCGCCTCTGCCTCCTGGTCTCAGTGCTGTGCTTGTTTTCTCTGCTACCTGTACCACTTCAGGATGGCAGGTCTAACACGCTCTGCTAGTTTCTCTTCTTCCTCAATGAAGGTGAAATATCCTGTTCCTGCTTCTGAGATTGCTCACTCTTAAAGTCAGCAGATGCACAAAACTGAACAGTGCCCAAGTTAGAGTCATCTACACCTTATTTCCATGCTCCCACTCAAGTTATTAGAGAGAGATACAAGGACTATGGGTAGAAAAGTAAGACCGAGTAATTTTCCGTCCCCACCAGCTACCCATAGTTCTATTAAACTCTCTTCCAGAGACCTTTAAAAGACTGTGAAAACAGGAAGAAAGTATAGGCATGCTTGTAAATGTAGATAAAATAGAGCTTGAAAAAAAATGCAAAACCACAAAGAAAAACAGCAGCAGTTTATCACATTGTATCTTAAAATTACCCTATATCAATATAGAGTATAAAGTCAGCAAATGACAGGTTCAGAGAAAGGATCCCCACATAAATATCAAAGAGTTTGTACCCCCCCCCCAATAATAAAATCGTGGTATATGGTATCTTTATGCAAAAAAATAAAATTTAAAGTTTCAATAGAAGAAATAGGAAAAGAGTAAGGGTAGCCACCAATTCACCAAAACCTGACCAATCAGTCTAGAAAATGAAGCTTATTCTCAGTAACACTTAGTAAAATGCCAAGCAAGCAATGTGACACCATTTCCCTCAAGCATCAGGTTTTTAAAATTAGTAGACATGAAGCTTATTTGACAAGATATAATAAATCTTGATGAGAATAAAACATGTTACAGAATCTGCACATGAGCAGTTTTGAATCCTCAAACTCACATGTCTGAACTTTCAAAAAAGAAGAGTATGGCAGAATATAAGCCAAAGGGAACAGTTTCCCAAGCTGCTTTCCTAACTTATTAAGATTTTCCAAAACAATATGCATCCATGAGTCATCTTGAAAATGAAAAATCAAATATATATCTAGGTAAAAATACACAGATACACATTATGTGTATACTAATGTGCATTATGTAATTGCTTAAAATAGCAAAATTCTAAATTAACGTTTTACTAAGGGAGGGATAACTATATGTAAAATTATCTCCCATGAGATTGTTCTATAAGCAGACATAGAGCAGTCTTCCACAATGTATGACTTCTTACAATGCTTCTTAGCAATGAATGGCTAAGTGAGAAGAAGAACTAACATGATATCATCTTTTGGTAAAAATCTAAGTGCAGAAACTTCATTAATTTCTCCGTGTGTGTAATGGAGAAGATTCAAAAAATTATAAATCTTTATGATCATAATGGCTCTTTCCTAGGAGAGGACTGGGGCTAGGGAAGACGGTTGAATAGCACCTTAACCATTGGTTTATTTTTCAGTGGCAATACATTTACTTGAAAAAACCATCTGGTTAGAAATCATACAAAAGAAGCTGAAATAAATAGAAACTAAGTTTTAAGGCAGCCTTTTCTCGGGCCCTGGAACAGAATGGAAGGTGACAAGGACACTTTCTTTGCCTCCCCTAGTTCTGAGACAGTCACTGCTGAGTGGTGGAATGAAAGTTAGGAAGCAGGATCAGAAAGGCACACCAACTGCAAGCATCCACCCAGCAAGGCTTTGTTCTCAGCTTCCGGCCACAGCAAATCCCGCCATGGCAAGGCTACTTCTGCTGGCATAATCAAACAATGAGAAAATTCTCGCCTTGTTCACACTATAAACTTTCATATGCTGTGAGAATCCAACAAAAACAAAGACAAACAACTCGGATCATGAACTTAGGAAATCAAGGCTGTTTGAGAAATGAGGTCGTGGCATAAATCTGTTGCAACATATGTCTTTCTGAAGCAGCACGGATGTGTGGAGATAGCAGCCACAGCCTAGAACAGCTCAACTTTACCTTATGCTGAGATATCTAGTAGGGTAAGATGGGGGGAAATCAAGTGTTAAAAGCATGAAAAACATTTTGAAATTCCTGTTAAACTCTATTTGGCACCATGAACACAGGAATAGAAAAGAAAATCTGCAACTGCCATCACTGAATAAAATTTAAATATGGTTAGTATGCCATAGCAAGGCTGAATCTTGTAGCAATGCTTTAATTATTGTAAGCCATTGTTAGGATCATTTTTCAAGAACATCCATGCCTCAGGTAAATGTAGATTATATATTCATTCAATTGATGAAAATTCCCAAAGATTCAGAACAGATTCTAAAACTGTGGGGCATTAGAGGAGAAACTGTCAACAACTGCCTAGATGATGTGTCTGAAGCCACAATTGAGCGAATCCCCACGGATCTTTCTGCCATACCTAGTTTCTACTGAGTTCACAGATATCACTTCTAGTGGAGCCTTTTGGTGATCAATTGGTTTCTCAAAGATTCGCTTCATTCTCACACTTGCTGGCTATAATACACACAAATAATTTTTTGGTGTTTAAAAGGAGAAAGGTCCATCCAAAATCAATGACAAGTATAGGGCAAGCTGTGCCATAATATAACTGTCTATATTCTCATCACCTCCTGGCTTTCTGGAGTGGAACACCATGCAGCTTTCCAGCGAGGCTTGGCACTTCAGCAGCAGCTGCTCCTGGAGGTGCCCCCAGAGGGGTCAGCCCTCAAAAGTCAACAGAAAAGACTTCCTGCTCTGTCACCCTGTGCCACCAACAGTTATTCTGTGTGGTCCAGGCTTCCATGCTCTGTTGAGACTTTTGCAAATGACTTTGCAAATAACTTTTGCAAGTGACTTTGCAAATAACTTTTGCAAGTGACTTTGTCCAGACACAATCTCAGAGTGATGATTTTCTTCTCAGACCCTCCCTTCCCCCCCCCCCCCAATCTGTGAGCAGTTCATTCAGCTAATGATTTGACTGAGCTAGGCTCTGTCAGCCCTGGATCATAGTGCTGAATTGTCTGGGTCAATGCTCGTCTAGTTATTGCCTTGAAGATATTTTGTACATGTGATTAATACAGTCAGATGATTGTGAGTAACAGGTTACTTTTCCAACAATGAGTGGAAGGATTCCTGGTAGTGCACTGGTTGAGCACTCAGCTGCTAGTGCAAAAGGTCAGCAATTCAGACCCAGCAGCCTTGCTCTGGGGGACAAGCTCTGTCCATCTACTCCCACTAAGATCTATAGCCTATGACACTCTATGGGGCAGGTTTAGTTGGTTTCGAAGGAACACTGGCGGTGGCGTGGGCTAGGCAGCAGGCTGTGGGAAAATGACTTAGAGACCACATCCGTCCACCTCTAGCAACACAAGGGAGATGGAAAATGTACCTCCACACCTGCCCAAGGATGGCTGCCACCTGGCAGAGCTGAAACAGGCCTCCACTGGGCAACTTCTCTAGAAACTCTGAAAAGCCACCTTCCTTTCACCGCACTCTCCTCCTTTGCTGGGTTTGATAAACTGTTGGAATCTCTACCCAGAACTCATAGGCAATAGTCACAAATATGAAGGTGCATTAATGAAGTTAATAGGGTTCCACAAGCCAAGATCAGAAAACATCAAGGATATAGAGGTTCCTCTTAACAGTCAGCAAGCACACCTCTCAGAAACTCACAGGGCCAGTGCCATGGCGTCCTGTAGGGCCTCTGGGAGTCAGCACTTCTTCAGTGAGAGGGCGTTGACTTCGTTTAGTCAGGTGCAAGCTCAGAAAACGTTCCATCTTAATTCTGCCTATTAGCATAAGAAAGGACTCCCTCCACAATGTGGCATAAGCACCATCCCAGAGGCTAGAATTTACAATGCATCACAAAAGAGAAAATGGACATATGACCCACAATAAGAAACTTGATGTCACCTTAGGTTGTTAGCCATAAGCCCATCATTTCAAACCCACTGGCTCTACAGGGGAGCCATGAAATTGCTTCCCTAAAGCTGTACAGTCTCTGAAACCTTGCACAGGGCACTGTGGGTGGGGTCTGTATTCAGAGACAAAACTATCACATTCAGAATCAACTCTTTGGCAGTGTGTTAGGTGGAGCATATAAGTTTGACCTGAATTAGAACCACCTGACAGCACCCACAACAGTGTGGTAGACCTAATCCAATCAGTGGGAGAGTTTAATGGCAAAAACTGATATTTCCAATCTGACTTAAGGCATGGAAATCCTGCTAAAATCCCCAGCCTGCTGTCCAACCATTTCCTACAAGGACAACCAGCAATTCCATAAAATCTCTTGTTGATTGACAGATGCAAAAGATAGACTATACAGGTGATATAATAGGTAGGTAGGTAGGTAGGTAGGTAAGTAGGTAGGTAGGTAGGTAGGTAGGTAGGTAGGTAGGTAGAGAGAGAGAGAGAGAGAAAGAGAGAGAGAGATTACTTACTGGTTCTGTTTACCTGGATAATTCTCATTAACAAACCCTCCTTTACCAATTTTTGAAAAGTATGGTGATCAGTGCTATTGTTATACAAGATATTTATTATCTTCAACAGTCTCTTTGTGTGATTTCTGCAAAACACTGTACAAATCTCAAAATGAAGAAGCCAATGGTGAATAGTTTATATAAGGTGGTGTGTGTATCATAAAATATATTTAACTTTGAACATAAAATAGGGAAAAAATCCATGAATCAGGAGCAACCATGTATGTTTTGTCAAAGTTAAGCAACAGCAACAGCAATTCAATGAACATATAAGTAGGCATAGCATTTTCTTTGACTTGGAGTAATATTCCAATGAAAGTGATGATGAAGGATGGGTTTGTGGATATACAGGGTTATCTGATACTATTCTTCAATGGGTTTTGCAGGAATTCAATCAAAAGTATACAGCATTTTCTCTTTTAACAGAAAGCAATTTTGATAAGATATACTTCCTAATCAAATTCCCAGTGACCAGAATTGTGAGAAATGAAGAGCTATCTATATAAAGTATGAGCATTGTCAGTACTGCCTATTTCTTAACTAATTAACAAATAAGTCCTAAGTGAAATTTCATCTCCTTTAAATGAGCTTCTTATGGTTAAATTATCTTGGTCTTCCTGCATACCTAATTAAATCATCGGTAATAGGAAACCATTAAAATGTTAATTTACGTGAAGAAAAATGTAGTCCTGATTGTCTCTATTTTACATTTTACATAGCCTGGAAAGCAAAGATTCTCTCTGAACTTGAAACAGCATTGACTTGATACAGAAGAGCATGAGTTTAAACGCTGCCCTTTATTTGAAGAGCAAGTCATATTCGAATACTTGCTATTGTAATCACTTTGAAAAATTTAACAATGGGAAAATCCTTATTTTCATGACCAAACTTTAAAAGAAATTGCCCATTTCACTTTTGCCTGAAATCTCAATTACTGGGAACCA
>PVJH01011929.1:0-64087 GCA_004026705.1 Nesogale talazaci | reverse complement strand
ATGAAAGGAACACACAAAGATCAATTTAGGCATTTGTGAACTAAAATATGATGATATTGGTAATTTTAAGTTGTATAGTTTTATGGTTCAATACGAAGGAAATGATAAATTGAATAGTAATGGTGACCTTGTCATCATTAAAGAGAACATTTCAAGTGATAAGATGCCATGCATAAGTATAAAGAAGACAAGTTAATACATCAATTATTCAAATTTAAGCACTAACCACTAAAGCCAAAGATAAAGAAAGTGAACATTCTACCAACTTCTGCAGTCTGAAATTCATCAAGAATGAAATCAAGATGTGTTGATAATTCCATGTGATTAGAATGAAAATGTTGAAAGCAGAGAGATAATATCTGTTGTTCAAAAATATGGCCTTTGTGATTAAACAACAGTGGAGATTGCATAATAAAGTTTTAAAAAAACAAGAACTTACTGGGGGCTGAAAACATTTTCCAATGATATAAACTGGTGATTATACAAATAGATTTCACGAATTGAAATGAACAGCAATCAAATTATTATACATCTGTGGAAAGAGACGATGGAGAAATTTAATATTCTTAGTCAAAACAAAACCAGGGACTGATGGTAGAATGGACCATCAACTGCTCCTATACAAATTGAATGAAAGGAAAACAAGTCCACAATAGCCAAGACATTAACTACAACATGTCACATTTGGATTTAGAGAATGCCTCAATAATAACTTGACACCTTGATCACTAATGACCAGATGATGGCAGGGGTACCATACATGGATAAATCAGAATATAATTGTAAAGACATGAAAGAAAGACCAAAATGGTTGGAGAGAACCTAAAATGACTTGAGGAAATGATGAGATAAAAGAACTGAACAAAAAATTTAAAGGACATTCCAAAAAGACCCAATAGACTATACTAATGAATGTTTTAAAACAAAAAACCTGGAGCCAAAAACCAAAGGGCAAGAACACAATCATCATTTCTCAATCTAAATGAAGGAAAACTCAAGAAAAATTCTAGTTACAATATTGAAAGATCCTGTGAGCAAATTAAATGAATGATGCGGGAACCACCAAAAGATCAAAGGAATACACAGCATAAATTTACAGAGGAAAAAGTGGATTGTCAATCATGTCAGGAAGTAGTACTTGTTTAAAAAACACTGATGGTATTAAAAGAAGAACTCTAAGTCAAAACAAAAATGAAAATCAAAACTTACTGTTCTTGATTCAACCATAACTCATAGACACCCCCTGTTGGTTTCTGAGACTGTAGCTGTTTAAGAGCATAGAACACTCAGTCTTTCTCACACAGGGCTTCAGGTGGTTCTGAACTGTGAACCGTGGGGATCATAGCCCAACACGTAACTACTAAGACAGTGGCAAAAAAACATGACTTCGGGAAGTGACTGACTACTGATTGAACTGTTTAAAAATTCATCTTGACAGAAAGCAGAGCATACCAGAGAGATATTTACTTTGGGGGTTATTGATTAGGCTACTGTGAGAAATAGCGATGATTTTAGAATTTTTACTTGTGTTCATAGGAAACCCATACATAGGCTAAGAGTCACTGGAGCACAATAAGGCAAACCAGAAAAGGTATGCATAACTGTTGTATCCTTGATTGAATTGATATCTATTCAATCTGCATCCTAAGCAAATAGTTGAAGAAGCTAGAATGAATGAACAATAATATGATAGCAGAATGGGAGGAAGACTTATTAACAACCTATGATATGCAAATCACACAACCTGTCTTGTTGAAAATCAAGGGTAAGTGGCATAATTGCTGATGAATGTCAAGGAATACAACTTTCAGTATGGATTACAACTCAGTATAAAGAAAGCAAGACTCCTCACAACTGGAACAGTAAGCCATATCATAATAACTGGAGAAAGTACTGAAGTTGTCAAGGATTGCATTTCATCTGGATCCAATCAAGACCCATGAAAGTAGTAGCAAGAAATTAAACAATTTACTGCATCAGAGAAATGTGATGCCAAAGAACAAAAGTGGTACTTTGAAAAATAAGGTCCACTTGACCCAAGCCATGTTATTTTCAATCACCTCGTATGAAGGCTGGGCATGCGTAAAGATATCAAAGTTGGATGATCAATAAGGAAGACCAGAGAAGAACTGATGCACGGGAATGATGTTGTTAGAGAAGAATATTGAATGTACCATGGAATAGTAGAAGGATGAAAAGTCTGTCTAAGAGGAAGTACCACTGAATGTTCCTTAGAAGTCTCAGGTACTTTGAACACGTTTTTGAGAACTTGTGTCTGGAGAAAGACATGCTTGCTAAAATTCAGGGTCAGCTAAAAAGAACTAAAGAGATGGATTGACAAAGTATATGCAAAAATGGGTTAAAATATGGGAAAGATTTTGTGGGACCAAATAATGTTTCATTCTGTTGCATATGAGGTTCTGTTGCATGTAGCTATGAGTCAAAATGAAGAAGCAACACCTAACAATTACAATAGCACACACTCATTATATTAAGCATATTCCAGGTGTTTCTTGGCCATTTGACTATCTTATTTGGTGAAATGTTCATTCTAGTCCTTTTTTCCATTTTGTGATTGGTTTGGTTTGCTGGCCTTTTTGTTCGCACTTAGGAGAATTTTGTATATAGTACATATTAAACCTTTATTAAATGTGTTCTCTCCAAATGTCTTCAGATCTGTTATTCATAATTTTACAGTTTATTGACACAATTATTTGATGAAGGAATCATTTTATAAGGTCCTATTTATTATTTTGTCTTTTGTGGTTCATGCTTTTCTTATCATAGGAAATGACCTTTAAAAACATCTTCAGCATTTATATGTTAAATTAACGTCTGCAGGGGAAAATATAAGATTATCTTAAAATGTTAGATATTCAGGTTTTTTATTAGACAGTAAATTTACTCCACAATTAAAATTCTAAAGAAATCAGACTTCTTTCTTAACACATTATGTAGACTATATGGAACAAGACTCTCTGAACCAGTCTTCAAAATGCACTCGAAAATTTCTGTCTGGACTCATCAGAACAATGCTATGCATTAAAGGCTTTATTTCATTTCTTCAGTCTCTTCTCTTCCAAGACTTGAGTCATAACCACTTGAGATCGAGCTAAAGCTGACAGAGAATGTGAAAATCCTTTGCCTTTTTGCCAGAAGGAAATGTCTCACAGGAGATTTCCAGGCGGTGCTGTCATGAAAAGCTAAACTTAACCTTGTTCAAGAAAAGAACCCTTAACTTCCAAAACAAGTCCTTGTCAGGCCAGCTCAACTCACAAAGAACAATGCCGGGGGCAGGGGAGGCAGGGAAGAAAAAATAGCACAAAATGCATTTCAGTTTGAAATGACGGCTTCAAATGTTTTGCAATGACATTACAGTTAACTATCTTGGATCATGGCACTTGCCATTTTCTCCATCTCCATTAATCTTTGCTCACAGTTACAAAATACAACACTTTCTGTCTTCAGCAATGAAATGAAAATTTCACAGGGCTATAATTGCTTCCTAGTGTGTCTATTCTCCTGTTACTTGATTGCTAAATATTTCTTCCAAAGTGGGAAATATTTAGTGAACATGCTACATTGTATTTTCCTGCTCTGTTTAATCTAGTCATGCATAATTTAGGAGTTGGGTGATAGAAAAATAGAAATTGAACTCATCTGACCATGACAGATTTTCAAACTCTGAATTCAACTTAAATTTTATTGGTGTTTTTAAATTACAGGACCAAATCTGGAACTATCCCTATAGCATTTATAGCACTTTATGTTTTCACAGCTATAATCGAGGTTTGCTTAAGAATCAGAATTGTAATGCAGAATGAACAAGAAGAGCATTTTCCCCATAAAAGCAAGACCAGGCTAAAGCATTTTGCTTGCAACAAGCTTTTTAGTTTTAGCTAGTCCCTCAAAATATTTTCTGTAGAGACCTAAATTACCTCGGCAAACCATTATCTTTGAAACCCTGGGAAGTCACTCCATAAAGTCCTATGGGCTTGTATTTGATATCAGATGGCTAAAATGATCTGAACTGCAGAAACAATTGGTGGCATGCACTCTTGGTGGGAAACAAAGTTCTCCTTTGACTTTGATCATACAAATCGTCTCCAGACTCAGCGTTTCAACTAACAGCAAACCAGTTTTGTACAGTACATGATACCCCTGGGTTTTTACTGATCCGCTTTAAAAGTTAGCATTTCCAAAATGGAAAGAAATTAAGAATCTAAGAATCTCATAATAGATCATTTTTTCAGCTCCATGCAACAAAGTATGACCTTCTCTTTTGTGTCTTTTCTTGGGTTGAGAAGCACACCACAAAGGAGAGGGCCAGACTGCGGAATTAGACTCATCTTTGCTTGCTTCTCTCCATTCTCCTGAGAAAAGACCTTGTTGGAAGAAAGTATACAGACATATATACCAATTGCAAGCTGAAAGGAGTCAGGGATGGTTTGCTAATTGCCTGAGATACTTTATTGGCCACTGTCTATCTCCCATCCTAATTACGCAAAAAGCTAATGCGAGAGAGACCTGGTGATGTGTTTGTGTGTTGGGTGGGGGCGTGGGAGATGGCGGAGACAAGAGGAAGATTGATAACATTAAGTGTTTTTGCTTTTGCACTCTTTCTTTATTCAAAAATCTTGACAGAAAACTTTAATACTCTGAAAGCACAAAATCACTGCCATTTAGATTATTCAAGTTCACAGCCCCCTACAGGACAGAGCAGAAAAGCATCTGTGGCTCTTCTCCCTATTAACTCTTTACAAGAATAGAAAGCCTCATCGCTCTCATGGGGTGGCTGGTGATTTTGAATTGCTGACCTGGCAGTTAGAAACCCAGCATGTAATCCACTATTTGCAACACGAGGGCTTCACAAAATGGATATAGGTATGTGTGAACCGTTGACCTTTTAGTTCGCAGCTGAGTTGCTTAGCAGCGCCATGTTGCTGTCAGGGCTCCTAGTCATATCATAGTCACCCTTAAATTAACTCTAGCTATTGGTCATTGACTCATAATAATGTACAATGACCCATGATAATTCATATTTGTTGCAATCACCCTGTAGAGAGCAGGCACGTTCGTCTGCATTATGCAGGGTAGGGAAATTGCAGCACAGAGAATGAGCTTGTTTTGCCCAAATTCGCAAAGCCAGTCAGCAGCACTACTGAAAGAATTGTTCAGGGAATTGGGAACATGCAGATGGGATTGCTTTACTCTCCTGTGTGTTTTCACATCTGCCAATGCAGGCACACTCATTTTCCTTAAGTCCAAGACCTTATGCTCTCAGAACACAGCCCTGTTGGTGTAGTGGGTTACACATTGGTTACTAACAGCAAGGTCAGCCTTTCAAAACCAGCTACTTCTCAGGTGAAAGAAGCAGCTATCTGCTCCCTTAAAGATTTTCTGTCTTAAATTCACAATCAGTGCTTATGGAAGCAGCAGTCAAGAGATACAAAAATGAGTTACATTAGTTAAATTTGCCACACGAGACTTCTTTACATTATTGAACATCAAGGAGCCTACTTTGAGAACTAAGGTACTTCTGATCCAAGCCTTGCTATTTTAACAATTGCCTCAAATGTGTGTGAAAGTTGGGCATTGATTAAGGGAGACCAATTAGGAATCCATGCATTTTAATTGTGTGAAGGAGAAGTGTACTAAAAGTACCACGGACTGCTAAAAGGCCAAAGATATGTCTTGAAAGAAGTATTGCCACAGTATTCCTTAGAGCCTTAGAGGCAAGGGTGGCAAGGTTTTGTCTTATAATTAGGGCAAGTTGTCAGGAGAAACTATTCTCTAGAGCTAACAAAATACTTGATGAAACAGAGTCAGCAGCAAAACAGAGAAAGACCCTCAACAAAATGGACTGACAGAGTAGTTGCACTAATCAGGCCCAGGAAGAGTTGTGAGGCTACCACAGGAAAGGGCAATGTTTCATTCTGGTTTGCATAGGTTCACTATGGGCCAGAACTGACTCAAAGGTACATGACACCAACTGCACAAGATTTATTTAAAGTGTTGAAAAGAAGAATGTTACTCTGAGGAATAGCGTGAACCTAACACAAGCCATGATATTTGCAATCTTTTCATATATATGTGAAAGCTGGACATTGTGCTAGACCTGGTTGACTAGAGGACCCTATCAAGTGACAGTCACATCTCTGTAAGAAAGATCTTAATATCAAGAAGTAAGAACATATCAAGAAAAATGTTCCAACCCAATCCAACTCAAGTCTATAAGTACAATAGTAGTTCATAAGCAGAATTAATAATACCATGGGTTGGGGGTGAAAAACCATGTGGATCCATGGGCTCTGATAGCAACCAGGGTCATCCATAAAGAGGTGAAGGCAGAGGGGCAAGCGGAGATTCCCAGGCTACCCCTTTTAGAAGGTTATGCCCACGAGGAAGCACCATCAGGTTGTAACCTGAACAAAAGATTGAATAAATACCCTTACACTTTTACATATCTTCCACTTGGCATGAAATTTTGTAACTGCCACAGACATTGAGTAAGGAAGACTGAAAAGCAATCAGCACATTTGAATTAGGTTGATGGCAAAAAAAATATTGAAAGTTACAAAAAGCAAAGAAACAAATCTGCCATGTCCTGGGAAAAGCACAGCCAGAATGCTCCTTAGAAGCAAGGCTGGTGAGCCTTGGTCTTTCCGTACTTTGGACATGTTATCAGGAGATATTGCTCCGTGGCAAAGGACTTCCTTCTTGGTAAATTAGAAGTGCAATGGAAAAATGGAAAGCCCCCGGCAAGGTCAACTGACACAGTGGTTGCAGCAGTGGCCTCCAGCATAGAAATGATTGTAAGGACGGTGAAGGACTGGGTGGTATTTTGTTCTGCTGTATACAGGGCTTCTTAGATTTGCTAAGACTCAGTTAATTCTGATACAAGGCAATATGTGTGATTTCAGAATGCACTCACTAGTATGACAATAAAATCTTCTGTGAAAAGACTTAGGGGTGAAAAAAAGATGGGAAACTCCTTAAAAAAATCACTATCCACATTTATAAGACTATAGGTATCTGATAGAAATAGCATTATTGTTTTGTACATGTTATGTGTGTAAAAATACTGACTATAATAAATATGTTATTTTAGTTAGAAAAAATTGCAATTTGTTCGTGAAGACCAGGAATCAAAAGAGTTAAAATTATTGTGAAGTTGTGGGAAGACGGTTATGTGTAATGGAAGGCCTAAGTGTGTCCCAAAACACAGCAGTGAATTCAGACACATATGTATGTGTGCTTTCCTTATGTGGCTCAATTCACTGGCCTCAGTTTCCTGCATTCACCTAATTTTTTTATTAGCAAACATAGAATAAGCATTATGCCCAAATTGTTTCCTAATACAATAACATGTTCATTTTTAAACACGTGCAAAGACAGTATTTGTACATCTCTTCCTTCTCTGTATTATACCAGCAGTAAATGGCCTCCAGTTCCTCTTCTGTTCTTATGATATTTATGGTCAAAATGATTGTTTTACACTGGATATGACTCATTTCTGTTTTTTGAATTCTTCAAAACATTTTTAGAACATTTGTGTTTCAGGGAAGAAAATAAAACACTTTTAATATTCTATAGGCATGCTTAAGGTACAGTCAAGTTTGCTTAGTCACTTCCAAATCAACAATTTCCTAATCAGTGCCTTTTGGAGTGTCTGTGGCGATTGGTCTTCAACTTGAAAGGGTGGAACCCAAAGTCCTGTGTGTCTAGAATTTATGACCTGGGTCATCAAAGGGTGGATGGATATTAGTCAAAAGTGCACAATTAGGAACACAGTATCAGCATAATCTACCCTGAGGAGTCTGTATAAGTTATGTTGTGTTTTTTCCAAGGGTAATCTGTCCCACCTGGTTACCCACCAACAGGGTTATGGTCACTTTCTCAAAGATAGACCTGCTCACCACCCCGACTGCCACCACCTTTAAACTTGAGTTTCCATTGTTTCACTGAGCACTCTCCTAGCAATGTCTGTTGATTTCAGGTGATTGTAGACCAGTGTAATAAGGCAGGAAATAGTTGATCTTATGCTTCTCACCCCAACCAGAAAGAATGACTCTTGCTGAGGTGAGTCCTTCTCTGGCAACATGGTTATGAAGATGTACAAATAAGGGGTGATGCGTGATTGTGAACATTAGACAAGCACACACCTAGTTGCTTTTGCATGACCTGAAAACATGCTTGCAATTGTCTTGGTGTTTATCCTCATAGACATAGGCTCTTGCAATAATATTTGTCCTTTTGTGATTGAATGACTTCACCCAGGATAATGGTTTCCAGGTCTCTTCATGTCATGAGTTATTTTGTGGTTTCATCACTGGTTTTTAAGGGAGGTATTCCTGACAGTGTGTTTGTATCAGAGTCTCTTTATCCATTTTTCTACTGATGGGATTTTGGACAGTTTCCAGCTTCTTGCTATTGTTAACTCTGCTGCAATTAATGTAGAAGAACATACTTCTCTTTCTGTTGTGTCTTTTACTTCTTTGAGATATGTACCCTGAAGTGGTATTGTAGGGTTACATGGTATTTATGTTCTTAATTATTTTAGGTAGTGTTATATCAATTTCCACAATGGTGGTACATATAAACAAGTCTACCAACAGTGTATAAGTGTTCCAATCTCTCATTGTTTTCTGCTTGTTTTTAAATGAGTATCAATTTGAATATAAGTTGATATCATCGTTTTGATTGGCATCTCCTGGATAGATAGTCATTGTAAGGATCTTTACATATGTTTTTTTTAGCTATCTGAATATAACAGTGGATGAACTGTTTTTGCCCAATTTTTAATTATATTGTTTCTTTGTTAATCTTTACTGAGGTCTTCCAGAAGTTCAGAAATTTTAATAGTTAGTTTTTTTTTTACCATTTTCTCATTACTAAAAATGATTTTCCTGGTCTGCAGACATTCTTCTTAGTAATCACTTTGATGACACCTTCTGAAGTGTATCTATGTCTTATTTTTAGTAAGTAGCAGTCATCTATTTTTGTGTGTGCTTCCTGTATAATATTTGATGATTATGTATATTCTGAAATAGGGATATTCAATTTGTCACTCCTGATTATTATAGCTATGAATATTACATCCAGGTCTCTGATCCATCTTGAGTCAATTCTTGTGCATGGGGTGAGGTATGGGTCCTACTGAATTCTTCTGTTCATGGAGATCCAATTTTGTCAAAATGCTCTGTTGAATTGGTTATCTCTTTCTTGCTTCAAGCTTTTGGGCTTGGTAAAAAATCAGTGGCATGTAAATGGGTGTCTGCTCTGTTTCATTGGTCTATGTATCTATCATTGTACCAGTACCAATCTTTCTCACATACTGTAGCAGTATAACAACTTTTGAAATTGGGTAATGCGAGGATTCCTAACTGCTTCCTTTTTTAAGGAGTTTTTTTTTTGTTGTTTATACTATGTATCTTCCCCTTCCATATGAAGTTGGTAAATAGTATTTTCATTTTGGGTTTTTTTTTGGGGGGAGGGGCATTGGAAACAAGCATTTTATTAGAATTTAATTGAATTTAAAAGTTCCATCCGGAAAAATCACACAATTGAATAGATTATGTGAAAATTCTGAAAATTCCTGATTAACATTGCCAAATAGGTCCTAACCATGAATACGAATACGTTTTCCTGGTAAATGAAATCTTTTAATTTTTTTCACTCTTGGAACTCCCATAACCTTATATGCATTGTCTACATGGAAACTAAGAATTTCAGGAATTTCTCACTGTTGCCTATTGTTGATAATGATGCCACAGCAGCATGCAGTGTTTTCACTCCATCTCCTTATTGCTCACTAAACTACACATGTCTGAATGAATTACCTCCATTTTTGACGTGTCCTTTCTTTTTTATTGCTTTTATCAGGGGCTCTTCCATCTCTTCAGAGTTCATAAATTCATCCATTGTGTCAAGCACACATGCACATTTGCTTACCATCATCACCTTCAAAGCATTTTCTTTCTACCTGAGCCCTTGATATCGGCTTCTCATCTTTCCCCTTTTCCCTCCAACACTCACTCTCCCTCATAAGCCCTTGATAATTTATAGATTATTATTTACAAAAGAATAAAGTTGGAATGTAGATCAGAATTGTGATGTATTTATACATTGTTTGGGGTTTTATTGGGATTTTCACCATATTAAATTTCCTATCCAAGACTGTGGAATATTTTTCCATTTGTCTAGATCTCTCTTGTTTATTTTTGTAATACTGTTTTGTAGTTTTCTACGTAAAGGCCTTTTATTTCTTTGGTTAAGGTGATTCCTAAGTATCCCATCTTTTGTGTGGCTATTATTTTGTGTAAGTCCAGGTAAACTAGACAAAACAGATCCATGCTTTTGATCAGGCATATTGAACTTCTTAACCATATTCTCCTTGAGCAGCATAGATTCTGAGACTTTCAAATGGCGGTTTTTTGCCCCTGAGGTCAAGCTATACATTAACAGTATTCATTTTACGTAGGAACAACCAAAGACAGCATCTAAACAAAATAATCACAACTTTGACTTCCAAGAGTGTTTCCAGAAAATAACTCAGTAAACTCCAAGGACATATCTGACTTCTGTCTAGCCAAAGAAGGAACAAAACCATGAAGCAAAAGTCAAACAAGCATCTGCTTTCCATCTCATGATTTGTTTCTCTAGTACCCCACCCCTGAGGTACCATGATGTTTTAGCCTGGGTAAACTAGAGAAAAAAATTTCTTGGCCACCCATATGAGAATAAAGAAAAGGAATGGGACATTGAGAAAGCATCCCAGCCCAGTCCGGTTCAAAGGCTTAAGCCCGCTGTTAGTCCATCTGCCCCAAATCGGTCTATAGAGTCTCCTTCCGACTCACAAAGTCACAGGTCAGTGGGTGCAGAATTCTGGCACTGGCAGGGGTCTCCACATGGCTCCTCACTTCCAGGGTGCAGGGTCCATCAACAGAATCCAGTGGTGGCAGAAGCAACCTGTGGCAGTCATTTGCTTATGTTAATTTTATGATTGAAATGTAGGGGTGGAGTCTAGCCTGTTAATCTGGAGATAGCCATTGAGTAGCCAATGAGGCCTCTATGTGGGCATGGCTTTCACCTGAGACTCCTGGGAAATCTCACGATATTTCCCTCGTGAACATGAGAAGCTATCTCCCCAAGGTGTTGGGAGTTAGTCTCAGAGATGATTAACCATGGACAAGACAAGCTGGCAGCATTCGAGAAGCTGGAGCAGCTGGCAGAGACCACACAGCTTTGTCCTGATGGAGCCAGACGTCTGAAGCTGGGGCAGCCAGATGGAGACCTCTGCCAGCAATGAGTTGCTTCTGCTGTTGATGGGCCCTGAGCCAAGAAGTGAGGTGCCCTGCCAGCACCGAGATTCTGCACACACTGATCTGTGACTTCGTGAGTTGGAAGACGACTTTATAGACTGATTTCAGGCATATGGGTTAATATTGAGCTTATGACTTTGAACTGGACTGGGATGGGATGCTTTCTCCATGTCCCATTCCTTTTGTATATAAACCCTTTCCTTATATCGATATGTGTGTCTTTGAATTTGTTCCTCTAGTCTACCTGGAATAACACACAACTCATCGCTGGCAGAGGTCTCCATGTGACCTCTCCAGGTTCAGAAGTCTGGCTCCATCAGGGCAAAGCTGTGTGGCCTCTTCTCTGGCTCCTCCAGCTTTTCATATGCTGCCCTCTTGTCTGTAGTTCGTTGTCTCTGAGACTAACTCCCAACAACTGGGGAAGATAGCTTCTCATCTCCACACAGGAAATACCATGAGATTTCCTAGACGTCTCAAGAGAAAGCCATGCCCACACAGAGGCCTCATTGGCTACTCAGTGGCTATCGCCAGATTAGCAGGCTAGACTCCACTTCTACATTTCAGTCATGAAATTAACAGAAGCACATGACCGCCACATATTTTTTTAAATTTTTTCCTTGATATATTTTTCAGAGTGCTTATCACAGGTATACCTGCATGAGTCCATTTGAATTCCCCTTGTAAATTTTGAATACTGTTACTTTACTAAATCTCTCCATTGCTTCTATCAGTTTTTTGTGGAGTCTCTGAGATTTTCCACATATGGCATCATATTATCTGCAATTAGTGAGCCTTTCATTACTTCTTCACTCTTTGTATTACTTTGATTTATTTTTGTAATTTAATGATTCTAACTAAGACTTTCAACACTACTGTGAATAATAGAGTCATGTGGGGATGTCATTTTCTGGTTCTCATTCTCTGGTGAAGTTTTTTTCACTTTCCCCCATTAAATTGCTGAGGTATGTGTGTGTGTGTGTGTGTGTGTGTATGTGTGTTTAATCTATGGCCTTTATTATGTAGAATAAATTCCCTTCCATTCCTCTTTGAATCCATTGAGTTATAATTTGCAAAGGAAATATTCAATATATGCTGGTCTGTCAGAAAATGAACAAGTCAATTTGGGAGGAATTGCAGCAAGAATGTTGTTTAGAATAGGGTTTGTAAAGCTTCATCTCATTTACTTTGGGTATGTCAGCAGGAGGAACCAGTCCCTGGAGAATAAGTCATACTTGGCAAAGTAAAGAATCATTGAAAAAGAGGGTGACTCTCAACAAAATATATTGGCCCAGTAGAAACAAAAGTCTCAAACAATAATTGTGAGGATTGTATGGGTCTGAGCAGTGTTTCCTTATGTTGTTGAGAGGGTCATACTGAGCACAATTGACTTGGGAATGAGCATAATTGACTTAGTGGATCCTGCCAACAGCAGCCCATAATAATTTGTATTATAAACAAGTAACTTCATCATCCTATGTAATTTCTTTTAAATGTCAAAACAATTTTAAATGTCAAAAACAATTTATGAGGGAGTACTTGAGTGGAGGCCCAGTGCCCATCTGCTTCCTTAGTACTAAACCTATAAAAATACTCAAGTACTCTCTCAATACAAAAGCACACTCTTCTATTAAACTGGCATCCCGTGATGCTCACCTTCCTGACAGGATCTCTAAAGGCAAATGAGTGCATAAGCAAATGTGGTGAAGGAAGATGATGGTGCCTAGTTATCAAAAGATCTAGCATCTGGGGTCTTAAAAACTTGAAGATAAACTAGCAGCCATCTTCCTGAAAAGGAACCAAGTCCACATGGAAGAACTCACCAGCCTGTGTGCTCCTAAGGTCTCTAAGGAATTCAGTTTTAGGCATCAAAGGAGAAAAAAAGATCATTGTGTGTTCACCTTCCCAATACAATCACTGAAGACAAGTGGGGGCATAAGCAAGTTGGTGAAGAAAGCTTATATCAAAAGATATTGCACCTGGGATTTTAAAAACTTGAAGGTAAACAAGCTGCCACCTAACTCAGGAGCAGTAAGGCCCACTATGGAAGAAGCACACCAGTCTGTGTGACCATGCAGTGTGGAAGGAACCAGGTATTAGACAGCAAAGAACAAAAAGTCATGTCATTGTGTGCCCAACCTTATTGATATGATCACTGAAGACAAATGGGTGCATAAACAAATGTGGTGAAGAAAGATGATGGTGTCTGGCTATCAAAAAATATTGCATCTGGAGTCTTGAAGACTTGAAGATAAACAAGTGGCCATCTACCACAGAGGCAACAGAGCCCACAGAAAAAGGGCACAGATCAGGTATCAAGCATCAAGGAACAAAAATCACATCACTGTGAATGAGGGGGCATGCAGAACAGAGACCCAAAGCCCATTGGAGAGCAACTGGACATTCCCTTGCAGAAGGGTTGCAGGAGGAGGTGAATCAGTCAGGGTGCAGTGTAGCAATGATGAAACATACAACTTTCCTCTCGTTCTTCAATGCTTCCTTCCCCCAATCATCCTTATCCCAATTCTACCTTACAAATCTATCTGTGCCAGAGGAGGTGCATTGGTTCAGATGGAACTAGAAACATAGTGAATCCAGGACAGATGAACCCCTCAGGATCAGCAGTGAGAGTGGTGATACCAGAAGGGTGGAGTGAAGGTGGGGTGGAAAAGGGGAGCCAAATACAAGGATCAACATATGACCTCTAGAGCAGTGGGTGAAGGAAGACATCACACTGTGTAAGATATGATAAAATAGTATTAATATATAAATTATCAAGGATTCATGAGAGAGGGGAGTGGGGAGGAAGGGGTAATATAAGGAGCAGATGACAAGGGCTCAAGTAGAAAGCAAATGTTTTGAGAATGATGATGGTAGAATGTGTACAAATGTGCTTGGCAAAATAAGTACATGCATGGATTGTGATAAGTATTGTATTAGCCCCTAATAAAATGATTTAAAAATTAAAATGATAGTAACACATGTACAAATGTGCTTGATACAATAGGTGGATTTATGGATCGTGATAAAAGCTGTATGAGCCCCTAATAAATGGATATAAAAAATTCTTATGAGTAATCATTAAGTTAACCTTCAATTGAAAGAGACATTTTCAATTTGTTGTGGATGAAGTGTGTCTAAATTTCATGACATCATTTTGCAATGACCAGTAAGAGCAATTATGCACAAAGTGTAAGACTAGATAAAGAGTTTTGTTTTAGCTATGTTCCCTGATTTGCAGATTGGTTGTTTCCTTCCCTCCTTTTTCATTCATTCATTCATTCTCCTATCTTGTCAATATTCTCACATTGAAGACCCAATAGATAATAGATTTTCTTCTTCACTAACATAACTTGTGAAATTCACAAACAATTATTGAATTAAAAGCAGCTTCCAGCATTGGTAGTTAAGTGAAAACTTTCTTTGATTACTAACCAATGGAACTGATTTTAACGGCAAGACCCATCTGCCATAGGAAACATTTGTGTGTTACTATGAGGCTGAGCAGGTTTTAGCAAAGTATTTATTCTAAAAAAGGGGTAGGAAGAAAGACCTGATAATCTCCTTCCGAAGGTTTCCAAAGGAAACCCCAGGGCTAACAGTAATTTAATATGTAGCTGAACAAAGGGAGAGAACATGGTTGAGCAGGGCTTTGTTCATTTTTCCAGGAAATCACGATGAGTCAAGACCCACTGCACGGTAGCTACCAACAACTATGCCTAAGCTTAGAGTGAAGATTCGGGCCCTTTACATACAAACATCTCTCCAGGACATTTGTCTCTCCTGGAGAGACGTGTGTTGAAAAGAACAACATTCTGCCTATGGTTCAAAGCTCTTCTACTTGTTGACAATATTGATAGAGTTATACAAAACATACATATCACATTTAGACAAAGCACAAAATGTGGAAGACCTGTACCAGTAGCTATTGCAGTGGTGGTCAGAATAAAGATTATCTAAACTCTTAGAACTATTTTCTATTACTGAGTAAATAGGAATGAACCAGTAACTAATTTTCCAGGAATCAAAATTGATCACTATAATTAGTAGCTTGTTTTCACAGGTCTTCATACACTTGAAAGCGAGACATTCTCAATTATTTTATCTCTTGAGATACAAATATCACTAGAGTTCTTAAAATAGGAGAATGGGAATAACTGATCAATTTTTCCACTTTTAATTGGTCTCCCTTTTTATATAATTAGCTCAATACATATTAAATTAAGGTTTGCATAGGTGGTACATTACAGAGATGAATGGATAATTGGTCTTCCATTGCAGACAAAGCTGAAAGAGAATTCTTGCTACAGCATTTTCTAATGTAGTGATCTTGGACAATCTAATTACATAATCTACATCTTGGTTTACTTGACAACTCAATCTACTTTACAATTCCAGTTTCCCAGTTTGTAAGAGGAAATTATATCTCTCTATCAGAATTCCTGTAAGCAGGAGATGAAATAGCACTTACAAAGACATAATACATAATTTTGTTCAGAGCAAGCAGTTAATAAATGAATGGAGTTAATATAATGAGTTCACTCTTCAAGTTCTCTTGTTAATAGAATTTGGTTCTCCTCTCATTTCAGACAACTGTGATGATCCAATGACATCCATGCTCCCTCCAATGGCTTTTTCCAGTTCTTCAAACTTCAGTGGTCCTCACAGCTCAGCTCAACTTAACCGAAGAATTGGTAAGTTGGGGGCCTGGACCCTAAATCAGCTGCTAAGTATACATGTTGGAAGAAGTTGAAGGAGCATGTATGAGCTTCATATGCTTTGCAAAAACAATCTTTGGCAGATGACTGATGGGGCCATTGGATAGGGCCTGAGGGGAGGGGTTAAATAGGACTTATTGTATATTTTGAATATTGTATATTTAAAATATTATGCATATTGTATATTTAAAATATGCTGATTCTTGTTTCTCCAATGTATATTGTTCTTTTAGATGATTGCAGGAGGCCTTTGTGCTTACTTTGACAGCACATATACTAAAATTAAAATGATAAAATTGGAGATTAGCATGGCCCCTATGCAAGGATGATATGCAAATTTGTGAAGCATTCCATAAAAAAACCTCTGTGATAATAGCTTTGAAACAATTTGTTTTCTTTACTTTTATATTCTATGTATATCTACTAAATAAGCATCTGTCAAAACCATTAATATGGTTAAGGAGGATTGAAGACTACTGAGATAGTTTTTCTTCAAAAACATGTCTCCACCAAAATGTGCTAAGTGAATACTATGAAAGTAGCTATTTGGACAAGTAAGAACATACCAATAATCTGTAATCCTTCTAGTAGGTGGATTTACCTGTTATTAGTCTTTAGTATGACATATGTTCTAAAAATATGATTTGGAAATATATGTTAAATAATATGTATCATTGTATAGGACTATATTTCTAGTCAAGTTAACCAGAGATGAAGCTTAATCTGAAGCATGTTAATTTTTCTATGTACATATATAAACACACATAGTTGTATTTTAGTTCTAAAGATTTTTACTTACCAGTTCAATAATAAGCTCTTTTTCAAAGTGAGAGAAAAATTACCTTTTTTTTTCCAATACGAATATCTCCTGGAGCTGACATTAGTGACTTTGGACAGTATTTTCCTACTGTTATATTAAGCCGTATGTTAGTAACTTTTTTAATGTTGGATCATGTATCCATTTCTGGGATACATTTGAAATAACTATTGTGCCATTGAAATTATTTCTAAAGTACTTTGTTGCTGTATATTTATAATATAATATAAAATAAAATAACATCATATAAGTATAATATATATAGCATGTAATTTATATTTTATAACATTTATAATATATGATATAAATGTAATCTATGATATATTTTTCTATAATATAATTTGTACAACTATAATATACTCCATAAAGAATATATAATATAATTTAGTATAACTATATTGTAAGTTATACAAAATTTCCTATAGACCTAACAGGTTTCCCAGAGTCTACATATAAATGTAATTATATATTTATAATATATAATAAGATTATATATTAACACTTGCAATTTCTCCAATAGGAGGCACATGCTATCACATGTAATTTTTGTTTGTATCTTTGTGTTTGTGTTAAACTTTACAGTTTTTCATCTAATGTTCCAAAAAATAAATTCACTGCCTTCCAGCAGATTCCAGACCACAGTACTCCCATAGACCAGATAGCCCTGTGCCTGGGTTTCCAGGACTGTCACGGAAGCAAAGAGCATTCTCTTTCTTCTCTGCAGTGCCTGGTAGTTTCTAACTGCAGACCTTGTGGTTAGCAGCCTAATATGTAACTACTATATCCCAACACTTAATAATATCTGCAGCAAATAAATAAGTACAATGATTTTTATGAGTAAGAACCTTTAGAATATTTTCCAAGAGAAAATATTAGCCAAAGAGTCAACAGGATGAAACTATTATTTTTGGGGGAGGGAAGCATCATTGCCCTCTGATGGGAGTGGGAGGCCCACTTTTGCTCCTGGAGAGCTGCTGCTGGATTTGAACCACCAAGCCAGTGGGCCGCAGTCCCGCACTCAACCACTACGCCACCGGGGTTCAGCCCCATGGATGAAACTATTAATAACAATTTATATCAACGGCTTTTTGCTGGATTTTCTCTGAAAAATATTATTAAGCACTTTACCAAGGCATCTTTACAAAGACACTGTGAGTTAAGCACCGTTGCATGCTCCTATCAAGCACAATGGCACTAATGTCACACTGCACATCGAGCTCACTGCCATCCAGCAGAGTCCTACTCCTAGTGATTGCAGAGGACAGGGTAATGACCGGGGGGTTCTGACACTGTCACTCTTTGGGAGAGCAGAAAGTCTTGCCTGTGGAGCAGCTGATGGCTTCCAAGGGGTCACTTTCTGGCTAGCAGCCCAAGGCCCACAGTGCCCTCGGTCTCCTGAGATACAGGAGAGATGGACATCATAACAGCAGCACTGACAATGTTTAAATGAGGATAGAATGGGATGGGGGGGGGAGAATTTCGGAAACTCTTTGGCCAACAAACGTGCTGTGACCATGTCAACTTTAGAAGCGTCAGCCAGTTGTGTAGGGGAACTTCAGTCTTCTTGGAGACTGCAGGCTAATAGCCTGTACTTTGCAGCGCTGCATCCTCAAACTGAGACCAGGCTGATGTGGCAGGGGAGAGTTGGAGGGCACACTCTTAGTTTCCTTAGCAAACCTGATGGAGCTCTGCCTTCTCAGGTTCTGGCTCTATTCACGTGCATACCTGCACTAGCCCAGGCACAGCCAAGTGGAGAGGGGGAAAGGCTGGGACTTTCAGGTTGATATGCACATACAAAGTTTTTCACAACATCGAAGCAAACCAAGTTCAAACCAAAGAAGGGAAGGGAACATACTGAACAACTCATGTATCTTGTACTCTGAATCCTGCTTATGGAGCATTATAAAAACTTGGCCAAAGAGCTGTATTTTAATTTCTTGATTTTACAGGAAATTATTTCCGCCTTGTATCAACATCATCTAGACCTTGAGTCAGCTTTACCTGGGGTAGACAGACCCACGATTTAATTCTGTGGACTTTGACTGATGTCGAGATAGATAATAGTACTTGTTCATATCCCTCCCTTCATGGTTCCAACTGCTGCTCTGGTCTTGGGGTTGCTCCTTGACAGCTGGAAATGGATATGAGAATAAAGAGTCCTCCCAGATGGAGGACAGACGGGAGTGGGGGGGCAGAGGTTTCTTGCTTGCAAGCTCATTAATGACAAGGTCACAAGAGTAGGAGGAAGTTAGGAGGCCACTAAAATATATTGATACTAAATATACAGTCCACCCTGGTGCCTAGCAAAACGTGAATGGATATATGGGCAGCAGCTATGCATACCCACAGCTCCTGGAATGTGAGGTTAACAATGTTGCCAAAAGAGCAAGGGAACCTGGGCTCCAACAAGGAGCAAAATCTGTTGCCACCAAGGGATGCTGGGGCCAATCATAAGCGTGGCGTCCTGGGGCCTCACAGTTGATACCGAAGGAGGAAGCCTTCCTCCATGTCCCCATGTTCGAGGGTGGACCTCTTTTACAAAGCTCTCCCTGAATGCAGCTTACTTTCCCACAGACATAATAGGTTATCCAGTCATTTACAGGTTTGACTAGAAGACCGTTCATTCTTTCTGCGAGATCAGTTTGCTTAAAACCCTTCAGCGGCCTCCTTTCTGCCACTGCCTGACCTCTGAGGGTTTTGTTCAAGGTTGCCTGTGGCTTCATCAAGTAAGTTTACGTTTGTGGCATGCACGCTGTCAGCTCCGTGCCTAGCAGCTTCCAGTATACATTGTGTCTCGTCAGCATTGCAACAATTTTACCCAAACTTCTTCAGGAAAATTGCCCAGGGTCATTAGGATAAACTGCCCATCTCCATCTATGCAAGTTTTTAAATCTCCCATATGTGGAGAACATGCATACCCTTGAGACTTCTACTAGATCATGCCTATACCTGAAGAGGGCACAGTGAAAGTTTGGCTCTGTCTAAAACCTCGGGAGAATTAGCCAGAGCCCAGGCTTGGGAGTTGCTTATATCTGGAACTAGAGCTGGGCTGAAGGGCTTCAAGAAGAGGCTGACCTACACTGAGCAATTGCCAGCAGGGGTTGAGGGCCTGTTCCTCCTTCTGACAGGATCAGTCCAACTGTGAGGTGATCTTGTAACTCAGAGATCTATCAGCTGGAAAAGTTTCAGAATCTCCTAGTTGGTATGGAGGCCAGGCAGTATTAGAAAAGAAAACCATTTTCTTCCAATTCAGGTGAGCTAGAGATCAATTCTCACTCTTCCAGTTATTGGGCAGGTTTCACGTAGACTGCGATCAGGTATGAATGTTCAATGCCCCACTGCTCTGTTCAAGAATAAGACAAGGGGTGGGTTGATTCCCTGGCCTCTGGTGTCCATGGATCAGCACTCTATTAGAACTCCAGAAGTCTATCCAGGAATGTGTTCCTCTCATCCCTCTGGAGAGGGTGGCACCGCCTCTCCAAGAGCTGATCCTTGAATCAAGGTGGGAATTGCTGAGTTCAGGTCAGCCTCTTCCTGACACTCTTTAGCCCTAAAACACAGTTATTCCTTCCTAATCAGGCAAAACCTACAGAAGGATGCACATGATTTCTTTTAGATTCCTATTAACATTCCAAAAGGAAAAGGGAAAGGTTAAATGTAGCTAAGTGCCCATCTCTGGAAACATTAGCAAGCCCCTAACTGGGATTCCCATAATTGATGACTTACTATCATGTGCCTTATAGTGTATAGATGAAGGGGCATACGATGTACTTTAGAAAAGCAATCAGGCATAAGCAGCTCCCAAGCCTAGGCTCTGGTTAATTCTACCAAGGTCTTAGGAAGAGCCAAACTGTTCCACTACCACGGACACACTCCATGTCCCCTAAAGAATAGCTCTTGTCCGTTTATCTATGGTAGTTGTTGCTTAAGTTTTGTTTCTTTTTGCTTTGTTGTAGTAGTTTTCCTGATATATGTTCAAATATGATATACGTCCATGGTTAAATCATTTATAAAATGAATTGTATATACACCAACAACAGTTCTAGTGCTCCTTCCCACATTCATGGTTTTCTCCCCAAATCTCCTCACCTTCCTCATATCCCACCACCTTTAGGGCTGTGACAATAGAAAATCATTCTCCAGAGTTAGAAATACAACCCTAGCTATTGCCCAAAATGAAATAAAAGATGGAAAATGTTTCTAAGGAAGCCCTGTGTTAATCTTCGGTAGACTAGAAAAAGAAATGCATGGGTACACTTGAGTATGTAGGAAACACTCTATATACAAGAGCAGTAGGGGCATCTCATTGTTGTCAGAGATCTCCACGTGGCTCCTGTTGTTACCAGTGTCACGTGTCTTGTTTGTAGAGTATCTCTCAGGGAGGGAGCTGAGAGAGAAAAATGTCTCCCACCTCCAAGGAGGAAATACTGGAATTACCAGAATTCTAAGGAGAAGGCCATGCCCACACAAAAGCCTCACTGGACAGACTAGACTCCACTTCTTCATTCTTTATCCTCTCAAGTGCCAAATTGACAGTATATTATATAACTACTACAAGCCCTCTCATATTATTGCACTCCAGGCACCTGGTAATCTGTTGCTGAATTCACTGAGCAAAGAGTATCCACCCGAAAGCACTCTGAGGGAAATGCATAAATAGTACTTGAGAAATGAGCAATGAAAATCTGGGATATGAATAGGTTTAATTGGAGTAGAAATGGGAAAAGATGAACATCCTTCATCTTCTCTGTGTAATGATGAGAGTGCTGCATATATGGTACAAAGTCTTCTTTGAATGTTACTCATGGAGCTGGTTTCACCTGTGTTACATGTCTCACCTGGCAGGGTGAGGGGCTGCGGCCATCAGTGACCAACTGATTCTGTCCCTGGTTGCATCTTTACTGATTACGTTCAGACTGCATCCATGTGGACTCATAAAAAATCTATGCACTCCCTGCCCCCAGTCTGTCGTGCATTGTGCCGCCTCACCAAGAGGGAGAGGGTGACACTTTTTTCCTTAAGATCTGGGAGGCATTCACCTCCTTTCAGCCTCATAAGCAAAACGCCCTTTCCTTCAGTCTGGAGAGAGGCTTTCCCTCTCTCTACCTCATAAGTAAAATCAGTTCTAGATTAAGAGAGAGAGAGAAACACAGATCAAAACCAAAATATAAAGACATGTAACCAGACCTTTAACGTTCCAGTAGCTTACCTGTAAAACTAGACAAATCTGAAGATAAAGTCTTACACTGAATGTCCCTGCCCAAACCTACCACACACCAAATATGATGTTCTGTCCTGAAGAGAATGTTACGGTCCTGTTGTCAGCACAAGGTCTATCTTCTTGGGGGTGCTAGCAAGTCTCTCCCAAGTGGCTTGTCCTGGCTTTAGAGGAACACACACACACACACACACACACACACCAGCAAAGACTTAAGCAAAAGTTTTATTGAAGTCTGATGCACTTCAAAAAGTGTAGTGGTGCCCTTGTAAGGTGAGAAGGACACCAGGGACATACTTCTTACTTTTTAAAAGGCAGAGAGTAGCAGAACTGGAGGTGGTCATGCAGCTTTCTGATGAGTTCTCTTGGTCTAAGCTTCGGTCTACTGCTATTGTTTATATAGCTGTTGTGTATCTCGGGCTACAACTCCATGTTGATCAGGATGTTTACCAGGCCTCACGTCATGTTGCATTGTTTCCTTAGCAGGCAATCACCCCTATTCTGTCCCTGTCAATTCTCTACTTTACTCACCCTTCCACATAGTTGTTAGCAACTTATATGATTGGCTCTTGAGCAATGTAATGCAGAGCCTACTCAATAGTTGGATTTCCATGCTCTTTTTTGTAGTAAATTCACTGCCAGCAACTCAATTCGGACTCATAGAGATCCTACAGGAAGAGAGCAGAACTTCCCTTGTAAGTTTCAGATACTATAAGTCTTTAGCTTCGGATACTGTATGTTTCAGATACTTTAAGTCTTTAGGGAAAGTCTCATCTTTCTCACATAGAATTGACACTAGTTTTGAACTGATGACCCTACAGTTTGCAGCCCAGCTACATAATTGTTATGCCATAATTTTCTGGGAGTATCCTCTTCATGTGACATTAATCATCTCTATCTGTAAAATTCATCTCTCTGGTTAGGGGAATGGAAGGGTGCAAGTAAGTGGTTATTGGAGAGAGGCAGTACTTACACAAAGATGATTAGCATCTTATACCATTTTAAACAGATACCCTTGAACTCAATGCTGAAAAATCCTCCACTGCAGTGAGGTCGATTCTGATTCATAGCAAGCCTATGAACCCTCCTTTTGGGTGTTCAAGACTGCCAAACAGACTGAGTCCTCCTTCTCCCATAGAACAGCTGGTGTGCTGGAATAGCTAATCTTTTGACTAGCAATTAACATTCCACCCAGGACAGCATCAGGATGCTCATCTTGCCACCATAGCAAAAGACAGAGGAAATAGAAAGAAATCTGAGTATATGCCCATGGTACAACTCTAAATTAGATGGAATTATGTGAGTTCAATGACAAGTGCTGCCTGGTTTCAATTATTATCTCTCTTGTACGTGCTTGTTCACCATTTAAAATTGCTTCTTGAGAGTATATAAAGCATATCGAACATGGGTTATTTATAAATACTTTGCCCCTGTTATATATTCAAACTCAAGATATATGTCTCACCAATACCTAGGCATAAAGGGGGGTACATAAGGGGGGTACAGCATAAAGGGGGTCTCACCAATACCTAGGCATAAAAGGAAAGATTGCCATAGAAGAATTATAGTCCAATAAAAAGATAGAATAAAGAGTATATGAAGGGTTCATGTCAGCCCTAAGGTTCTTGGGGTATGACCCAAGTGATGTTCTGTCTTATGAGCAAAGCTATGAGTTTAAGGTGAAGATGTTCCTGTTTATCCACCTCCATCCACTTATCCTCCTCATTCTGAACCTTCCTAGCCACCAATTTCCTGTAGGGTACACAGAGGCTTCCCAGCTGAGAATACTTGGCACAGAGAAGGTGAAGGAGGTGATGGCTTCTATGTCTCCAGGGGCACCTGTATGGAGCTGGATCAAGCTAGAGGCAGCCACCAGGAAAAGCCACCATATTTTAAGCACAATTCTAACTATTGAATTTTCTCCTGCCTATACTAAAACTCCTTACCCAAGTGCACCCTGTAAGACCAGAGTTCCAAGACAATTATTGCCTCCTACTCGAAGACTTATAATGTACCTAGGTACAGTCAGATCGATTATTCTACAGAAGTTTCAAGCACTTATTTTTCACATGGCAAGAGCCCAGGCGGTCCTTCATTGGTCATTGGCTACAACCTCACTGGAATTATCATACTGAAGTGCCCCCTCTTCGGGAGCAGATACCAAGATATCTTCACAGGACCCTAGAATGACTTTGCCCATTATTCTTATAGGGATGGCAGTTACAATGTTTCAAAACCAGGACCAAATGTATAGTCATGCCAGGATGGGAAGTCTTCTCTTGGTGCTTATGGAATGGGGACTCACTCTCCCTGTCCTTTAACAAGGTCCTCAGCATCACCAGGAAATCTCAACATCTCTGAAAGTACTTTGTTATGTCCCAGCAGCAGCTCTCCTCCAGCACCCCTTTCACCACCACTTCAACATCTAAGGAGTCTTCATAGGCCTTGAGTCAATTTTATCAAGGCCTGTACCAGCCCAGCTTTCCTTGTAGCGTCCATCTGTATGAAATTTCAGGACAATGAAGAATGAAAATTCAGAATGTGTTGGATGCCCAAGTCCAGCATGTGTTCAGCCTCACCTATATATTAATGCCACCGATGAAACTCCTAGGAATCAAAATCAAAGTCATAGTCATCCAGAGGAGTGTTTATCTACCAATGAAAGCACTCCTCCAAGTATTTAAAAAAGAAAATCACAAACATGCTGGAGAAGGTCCAGTATCTTGATCAAGAAGTAGAGGAATTTGTGTAAGTCTGGGTAGACTAGAGAAACAAATACATAGACTCGCATATGGATATAAGGGAATGGATTATATACAAAAGGAATAGAATATTGAGAAAGCATCCCAACCCAGTCCGATACAAAGTCATAAGTCTGATATTAACTACAATGTCTCCTTCCGACTCATGAAGTCACAGGCCAATGGGTGCAGAATCCCTGCGCTGACAGGTGTCCCCTCATGGCTCCTCGTTTCCAGGGCTCAGGGTCCATCAAGAGCATCCAGTGGTGGTAGAAACAACTCAGCACTTGCAGGAGTCTCCAGCTGGCCTCTCCAACTTCAGAGGTCTGGTTCCATCAGGGCAAGGCTGAGTGGCTTCTCCTCCGGCTCTTCAGATGCTGTCATCTTGTCTTATTCATCATTCTTTGTCTCTGAGACTAATTCTCCACAACTAGGGAGATGGCTTCTCATCTTCACGAGAGAAATATTTCGAGATTTCCCAGAAGTCTCAGGAGAAAGTCATGCCCACACGGAGGCCTCATTGGCTACTCAATGGCTATCTCCAGATTAACAGGCTAGACTCCACTCCTACATCTCAATCATGAAATTAACATGAGCACATGACTGCCACAAATTCATATGGAAAAAAAATAGGCAAGGAAACTCTATTGACTTCAGGAAGAAATGCTAACCAAGGAACTTATGGAACTAGATTCCCGTGATAATGGGGATTAGGAATCTGTCTGGTAAATCAGAAAGGGGCTGTTTGAAAAATCAGGCAAATTAGGAAAAATTTAAAAATAATAATAAAAAATGATTGTGACAGGTTTTAGAACCAAGTGAAAGTCTGTTATTAACTTGACCAAAGAATCTTGGTTTTGGTTGATCTCTGTTTTAGATGGCTATTGATGACTGAAAGCAATACCTCGTAACTTTCCTTTGACTTTACAGTGCAAAATCTGACTAAGGATGTGTAAGAACATGGTAGTAGTGAATTGTTCTCAGACAATGAATGTAACAGGAAACTATAGAATCATTACCAAGTAGGTTTGCTCTTTCTCTAAGAAATGGATAATTATCTGCAGGCTGCTATCAGCAGAAGGGACATACAATTTACTTAACAGCTGGATTACCTGACAAATTATTTGACAAATAATCCAGTGGTTAAAAAAACAAACAAACATGTCTGTATCAGATCATATCCACTCTCCCTGGTTTGTTTCTCATAAACCTGAAAAATAAAGATAGCAGCCTGCACGTACACTTCATATGGACATTGATGCTTGAATTTAAGCCTTCTTAAACCTTTGTTTTTGTGTTATTTGTGGTTCACAAATTGAGTAGTAGTCTCTACTTCTTAGACAATTTTTAATGATCTGTTTAGTCTAATTATTTCAAGAGAGCATATAAGGAGCCAGAAAATACGAAACTTCTGAATTTATACTTTTTCACCACTTTCCATGTATTGCAATGTGTAGAGCGTTCCTGAGTTAGGGGAGCTGTTGGTATCTCTTGCATAAATCATGCTACACTTCTCTTTTTATGGTAGTAGTGAAAACAGAAATTTGGAAAGGCAGTTGATGTAGGAATGAAAATATTTGTGAACCTCTGTCTCTTTTTCTTTTTATCATCTTTTGTTAAAACATGTACTTTAAAATGTCTTTTTTTAAGCCAAGTGATTTTCTTTTTAATACTGCTGCTTCTATAGAGAAAGGATTGTGACAGATCAAAAAGCAAACAAACAAAAAAGCTAATGTCACAGTAAGTAAAAAAGTAAGCAAACAGAATAAATATGATCTCTTGGTGATACCACTATCCTTCTAAAATTAGTTTCACTTTCAAGATCTCTAGGAGCAGATTTCGACTCAATATTAAGCAGAAAACAATAAGGGTAAAGAGGATTCATGCTCAGAGACTGAATCAGCCCTATCTAAAGTGGGACATTATTTTCTTTTTAAAAGCATGTATTTGATGATCATCGCTAGTTTCCTATTGTAAATTGCACAGAGATAATTTCCTGTTTTATACAAAGAACTTTATTGCCACTAATAACAGTCTTTTTAGAACCAAATTTATGGAAGGAATATTAAAAGAATCTTAGTCGGGTTTGCTAAGTAGCACTAATGCTGTTTTATAGAAAGAACTTACGTAAATAACTTACTTTTTACATCTGAGGCTTTAATGCATAGTATCTGTTATTGGAAATGCAGCTGCTTTTTAATAAGATTTTCAAGTGATTTTTTTTCCTCGGCTATCATTTTCTATATAATGAATTTATCAGCTATCTCCTCCCTCTATAAACAAATCCTCTACAATGTGATGCAAATACATTACATGTTGAGAAGAAATTTACTAAAAATATTGGCTACGTATTGCAGTTGTGATGGGTGATTTTAGAATGTGTAGTTATAATTTTGTTCTAGAATTTTTATATTCTGTAATATTAATGGAAGGATTTTCTGCCAAAATTAAGAGTTAGAACTGAAGCTAAACATTAAAAGACAGTGTAGGACCTTAAACCTTAGTTAACATAAATGAGTTGATAACTCATTTGGATAACTAAAAATGGATATTGATATTAACATACCCAGTGACCAAATGACATTTTCCATGAAGTCTTGATTTATACATACTCATAAACAGAGCATGCATATGCATATATTTCTGTCATTTTTAAACAGTTAGTTTAAATTATATAATTTTAGACTTATAGAAGAGTTATAAAATTAGTTCAAAATCCTGTATAACCTTCACCAGGTTTTTCTTATGTTAATATCTTACATGTCATTGAATATTGGTCAAAAGTAGAGAATTAATCTTGATGTAATACTAATACATATAGTAGAAAATTTGAGAAGTAGACATTTTCTTATTTTTCCTATTAATGTCTTTGTCCTTTCCCCTCACCAGTTTTATGGGCACTTTATTTGCATATCATACAATTCAATAGTTCAGTCATATCAGGGAAAGCTGTCCCATCACAACCACAACAGTCTTACAGCTTTCCCTTCCTGCCTTTCCTCCCACAACTAAGCCGCCTTTAAAATGAGTTGTGCAATCACAGACAGTTCTACTGCTTCCTTCCCCCTCCTGCCTTCAATATTTACTCCTCAAATCTCTTTCCCCTTCCTTTCCTGCTAAGGTCATTTTCTTGTCCCAGTAACACCTTGTATGTGCTGTCATGCTTCTGTAATGACCACCACAGTGTATCCTACTAGGAGCTATATATGATGGCATAATGTATTTTAGTGTGGTTGACCTTGAACTCTAGGCTAAGGTGTTGTCTGCAAAAATCCTCTACTATAAATTCTTATGTTTTCCATTGTAACTACAATATATTTGGGAGTGAGACTTTTTTAGTACTTTGTAAATGTTGTTTCTGCTTAAACATTTCACACCCATTTTAGTACCTACTGATAGATCTTCCTTCTGATCATTATTGTGGTGGTTTAGTGACACTATTCTATCAAGCTGTTTTATATCAAATAGTAATTGACATTAAGAAAACATTCCAGCTCAGCCCAGATCATGTCCATAAATCCAATATTAGCTGATATGTCTGATACTAATCCATAATCCAATCATACTCATAAGACTGAGCCCCAGTGGCATAGTGGTGGCTGAGTTCGGGGCTGTGGCCCACTGGCTTGGCAGTTCAAATCCAGCAGCGGCTCTACAGGAGCAAGGCTGTGTAGCTCCCACGGCCACCAGAGGGCAGTGATGCCTCTCTCCCCCACAAAAACAATAACTCATGAAGCACATGCAATGATACCAAATGCAGGAGATACAGGCCAGTGGATGGGAGTCTGGTGGCTCCAGTGGCTTTGTAAGCATCTCAGCACTGGTAGGGGACCCCAACAGTTTATTCAGCTCAGGGGACTCACCTACTTCCACGTGTCTTGTCAACTGCAATGTCTCCCAGGAAGTGAGCATGTATCCCACCTCCAGTGAGCTATCTAGCTCTTTAGCACCTTCAAATGATGTCATCAAGCTACTACCTGATTGACAAACTAGACTCCAACCCTTCACTCTGAATATGACACCAGATTATGTCGCTATCACACTTTGGAATTTTTTTGTCAAAATAATGAATAAACATCCCTTGACCTAAAGAAAAAGAATACTAAGGGTGTGCAGGTCAAATTATGTCAGATGAACACAGTCAAAGGCAATATTAAATAAAGTAATGAATTTTCTCAGTGAGAAACTAATTGGGGGGGGGGGGGAATACATTTCCTTAGAAGGAGCTGCTGATCTGAAGTACTGATACAGCAACAGAGGCCTGGGTCTCTGATGAGAGAGATTATGTGGTCAGAGAACAACCTAAGAGTCTTTAAACAGAGATCTTATCTATGGATGGAATTTGCTAAACATTTTTTCTGGTATTGTATTTCCACACCCATGCCCATCTCCACCTTTCAGTGTGCCTCTGTCCACATACAAAAGTTAGTGAAAAGCAAGAAAGAGAACTAATTACCTGTGGAACATACCAAATTGCATAAACTGTATCAGATGAGTATTATTTTAGGTTGCTGAGTCAAGCTGGATCATCATAACTTAAAAAGGAGCTGTCTTTGTCAAATCGGATTTGTCTTGTGGCAAGAAATCTTTTGATCTATGCAGCAAAGTCAGCTGCGCTGTGGAGAAGCACAAACTATCAGCAAGAACTATAGATGCTTGTTGGTAGTTCATGAAGCAGCTGTGCTGTGGGTAAGACCATCTTCAAAGTTAGGGGAAGGTTTTAATTCTTTTTATGTCCTTCAGCAAATGGAATAGGAACACATATCTTTGTACTTGAAAAGTTTATATTTTCACATCCTCTCCCCCCACACCCCACATGCAGCTTTGCAATCACTTCTTCCATTTGTTCCATGAAAATGTCATTTTGTGCCTCACTCGATATATGTTCAAGATGCCTCCCTGTGTTAGTTGAGATGGTATGTTTCTAGCATAACAATTTTTGTTGCCATGGAGAATTTGATTTCTTATGTTGAGGCACTCCCCTCCACCCTCCTCCTGTTTCCTGAGCTCATGGATGAATGAAGAGGTTTTAAACCGTCTTTGCTTTCCTTTGGCAAAAAAGTCATGCATATCCTTTTTTTCTCCCCTCGGCAGACAGCACCAGTTGCAAAAATGCTAAGGACCCATGAAGGTCTTTGGAACTTGCTTTTCTATTTGGGTTCATTGAGTTCCACCTGAAGAGAAGCAGGCTGAAACGGAGAAAGATGCAGGGATGACAATTAGCACGGTCGTATGCACTCTCTAGGGACTCTCTCTGAATAGCGAGTGGAGAATCCTGAGGAGTCCTTTTCACCCGAGTGCTTGAGAGACAGTACCAGTCTCCTCCCTGGTCTGTTAGAGTCAGACATGATATGTGTGAGGGGCCCTGGTGGTGTCGTGATTCCGCTTTGACTGTGATCTACATGGTGGACAGGAGCACCACTGGGAAAAAGACTGGTCTTTCTACCCCCCTCACAATTAGAATCTCAGAAACAGAGGGGTCACTACAAGTTAGTACTGACTCCATGGCAAGCAGCTTTATTATTATTTTTTAAAACTATTTTGGGGGGAGGCATTACTGCCCTCAGGTGGTCATGGGAGCCACCCAGCCTTGCTCCCAGAGACCTGCTGCTGGATTTGAACTGCCAAACCAATGGGTCACAGTCCTGCACTCAATTACTATGCCACCAGGGCTCAGCCCTTATTTTATTTTTTAAATGGCATGGGTATGACTGAATTTGTTTTTAAAGATACAGTAAATGCACAGAAATATATCATTTCATTTATCTCTCTCCCCTTATATAGCCGGTTCTTCTTCTCTGGGATTTTCTTGACCCTGGTCCTGGCTGACCCTAGGCGTGGTACACATTTAAGCATGTGCTTCCCTTTGTTGCCTCGTGCACTCTGGTTGGAAGCATGCACGTTATCTGGAAGCTTGTGAGAAATGCAGAACCTCAGTGACAACCCCAGAACTACTGAACTGCACAGAGTTTAAACCAAACATGGGAGCATGCGATGCTCTGATCTGAAATACCCTGCACTTCCACCCCTTCCATTCTTGTTTACACGGGATCTCTGGGATAGGGTAAAAAGACAGTAGGATTTGACTAACTAGAATCAGACTCTATAACAGGAATATGTGTATTTTATCATCCAAACTCCCAATTCACGTCCATCCAGTTGACTCTGACTCATAGTGACCCTACAGGAATCTTACGGGAATAGAAAGCCTCACTTTTCACCCTCCGACCTGCAGGGGGTTTCAAGCTTCTGAAATTGTGGTTAGCAACCAAATGGATAAACTTATTGCAAATTATTCTGAATGGTTAAGTCACTGGCCCAGAGATAGACATAGACGTATTGTATTCAAAATGTCTATATCACATTAGTTAATGTCTGATTCACATTGATCCGAATTCTTAATGTGAGCAAAGGCCTTATCGGCATTGGATTCCTCTCTTTCAGGAAATATTGGTCTTTTTCACTGGAATTATCAAGTTTGAGTAAGCCCGGGGCGCTGGGTTGTCCATGAGCTGACTACTCTCCAGGTCAGCAATTCAAACCCACCAGCCACTATTCAGGAGAAAATAATAGTTCTACTCTGTCCTGTAGGCTCACCATGTGTCAGCAGTGACTTGCTGGCTGTTAGTCTGGTTTTTTAATCAATGCTTTAACCTTAAAACTAAATTTCCAGGGATCAAGGGGGCAAGAGTTTGGGTATCTTTGCCATCCCAATGCCCTTAAACATTTACTGTCACCTAATATGACTATAATCAAAACTCACCTTCACTAGCTATTTAAAATCCACCTAGAACTGTCATCCACTGTAGGCATAGTTTGGAGATATTGTGAGTGTGGCAGTCATGTGCTTATGTTAATTTCATGATTGAGATGTAGGGCTGAAATCTAGCCTGTTAATATGGAAATAGCCATTGAGTAGCAAAGGAGACTTCCGTGTGGGAATGGCTTTCTCCTGAGATTTCTGGGAAATCTCGGCATATTTCTCTCATGGAGATGAGAAACTATCTCCCCAGTTGTTTGGAGTTAGTCTCAGAGACAATGAACTGTGGACAAGACAAGATGGCAGCACCCCAACAGCTGAAGGAGAAGAAGCCACACGGTCTTATCCGAATGGAGCCAGACCTCTGAAGCTGGCAAAGCCATTTGGGGATCCCTGCTCATGCTGAGTTGCTTCTAACACCACTGGATGCTGTTGATGAACCCTGAGCCCTGGAAGCGAGGATCCATCGGGAGACCCCTGACAGCACCGGGACTCTGCACTCACTGACCTCTGACTTTGTGAGTCAAAAGGAGACGTTATAGACTGATATCAGGCATATGGGCTAATATCAGACTTATGACTTTTGGCTGGACTGGGTTGGGATGCTTTTTTAATGTCCCATTCCTCTTGTATATAAACCGTATCCTTGTATCCATATGTGTGTCTATGAGTTTGCCTCTCTGGTCTATCTAGGCTAACAAAGTGAGCTAATTTCTCAGTCACAAGGAATTAAATATGATAATAAAGCAAGTCAACTAAGCATGTGTTTTTCCAGTGCATATAAAAGTTATTATTACTAAAGAGAAAGAAGCAGATTTCTACTCCCATAAGCAGTTATCTCTGAAACCAACAGAGGGAGCGCTGTGAGTCATAATCAACTCGATGGCAGTGAGTTTTGTTTGGGATTTGGTGGTGTGCATTAGTAGCTTCAAAATGTTTGAAGTAGTATGGGGATTACTAACACGTGACACAGAGACAGGAATTAAGCACATGCTCTCGGAAAATGGTGCTGGCAGGCTATACTTCCTCGACATAAGAGTTGTCACAAACCTTCAATATTTTTTTTGGAAAGTTTTGTTTTTATATTAAAAATGAAAAACCTCACAACATCTGGGAAGCAAAAGGAAGCAGAGTGCAGCAGAACTGGCTTGCCTGCACAGATGATCCCTGAATTGCAAAGTCTGACTTAAAGCCTACACCAATCATTGAACATAGGGTTGCTCCCATTACACAAAACGTCTTCATCAAAATCACCTTCCCTTGCCGCACATGCAACTTTTAAATTATTGGAAGGTTAGAGGTCATTTGTTGTGATAAAGCCAGGGAACAAAAGAATCTTATGCCCCACTGCAGACTGGACTGCAAAGACACAGGAACTAATCTTTAATCTTACTTCATTTTTGACCCTGGGGACTGTCTGTATTGAAAGCTACTAACTAGACATGCCTGCAATTTAATAGGAGCCTTGGGACCTTTCTAATGTTGACAAATACAGCGTGATGGTCCTTTCAACAACCATTCTTTAAGCCTTTAAAAGAAAATTATGTTGGAGGGGGAAAGAGGGCATCCAATATATGTCCCTGCTCACTAATGCTCCAGGCATACCACCATTTGGCACAGGGTAATAGGGAGACTCATGCAATTTGCCCTTAACTTTCTTCTGTAATGTCTGATAGCTTGCCTTTAAGAATCAAGCTGAGAATATCTCTAAGTAGCACTACATAAACTACTAGTTCAATGAGCCATTAATCAGATGTATTTAACTTAAAGCATAGTTGAAGTTGAAGGCCAAATTAATATAAACATATTTGTCTCGGTATTCATAGTTTACTGTTGTTTCTGGAACACAGTCACATCTGAGAGTGAACATATATACTCAAATATAAGCCGACTGTATATACTTGATGTAAGATTAGGTGCCTCAGCTGGCTTATATATTCGGGTAGCTTATACTCGAGTAAATATGGTAATACCAGCCCCCTAAAAAATGCACTGCTGGTCACTCAGCTGCAAGTTCTAGTGATCCCATGAGACAGAGTGTAACAGCCCCTGTTCACCTAGCAGAGTGGTCTAGTCAGCGCTTCTCTACCAGTTTTGGGATGGGGCACAAGGGAGAATGAGACTATTTATTTATTGAGTCCTAGAATCCAAGGAAGACAGAGTAGACCTTGTCTGCTACTAGCCAGTATGTACCTGCAGTGAGTGACGACCTGTAGAAAAAGAGAGGCCAGTGGGCTGATGCTCCAAAGGCAAATTTTATTTCCAAAGTACAGCTTTATAGATATAGTAAGGCAAGGGTTCATAGAGCACATAGTGTAACAAGAACATTGTGATAACATTGTTCTAAGCACAAACAATTCCTTGGGACTAATCTTATCTTAGCAAATGCACTTGTGTTCTCAGTTTACTCATTACATCTTGGATTTGGGAAAGCATCAGAAGGTCACAGTGTCTCCAAGCACCCCAGAGAGTCACTGGCGCACTTCAGATAAAACCCAGTGACGCTCCGAACTTGCCCACCAACATCTGTTTCCCAAAGCAACAGGTCAAGAGGTGTTTTGTAGGCAAGTCTGGTTTGGAAAGGATCTTTGGGATGCATCCAGCTCAGAAAGAGGTCATCCAGTGCTCGACATGTGCCTTTTGTTTGGAGACTGAGTCCATGGCCCAGCTGTAGGCCTTGTTAGTAGGTTTTATCCTTCAAATGGAGACGGGTTGATTTCTAACTTCTAAAGAGAAGCAACACTGATTTGTCAATTTATGAGGAATTCTAATAGAATTCTGAGGTGGAAATAAAGGAGAGTCAAGTACATGATACCTCAACAAGGTAATGGGAGTCAATGCAGTACCAGCCCCAGAGGGGTATCAAGCCTGGAGATTGTTTTGGAAGCAGACTGTCTCATAAATTCTTCTGATTAATGGCTCATTGAACTGGTAGTTTATGTCGTGCTTTGTAGGGAAGTAGCTCGGAATTGCCAACCTTTCTGTTAGCAACCCGATGCTTAGCCCATTGTGCTCCCAGGAATCTTTGGAAAGAAAGACTATTCATTCAAGCAGCACACTGCATAGACCCATTTCATCTGTGTGGTCAAGTCCCTCACTGCCATTGCCAACTCACAGCAATCCGACAGGCCAGGGCAGAAGTGCTCCTGTTAGTGTGTGAAGCTGTAACTCTTCCTGACAGGAGAGAGCACCACGTGAAGACGGAAATGTGTTGGGGAGAAAAAGTTTGGGGTTATAGAATATATTGCATCACGTAAAATTAGTCACATACAAAAAAACTCTATCAAACTCAAAAAACAAACTCACTGTGTCATCAAATCAGTTTTGACTCATAACCACGCTATGGAACGAGATTTCCTAAATAGCCTTTTTTTAAAAAAATAATTATTTCACTGGGGGATCATGCAGCTCTTAACACACTTCATACACACATCCATTGTGTCAAGCACATTTGTACATTTGTTTCCATCATCATTTTCAAGACATTTTCTTTCTACTTGTTTCCCTTTCGTCCCTGCCCCCTTCCCTCACAAATGCTTGCTAATTTATAAATTATTATTGTTTTCATGTCTTACACTCTCTGACATCTTCTTTCACCCACTCTTCTTTTGTCTGCCCTTCAGGGAAGGGATTATATGTAGATGCTTGTGATCGCTTCCCCTTTCTGCACCACCAAACCCTTACCCTTCTGGTATCTTTACCCTCAGTATGAGTCCTGAGGGCTTTATCTGTCCTGGATTCCCTGTGTTTACATTTCTTATCTGTATCAGTGTACATACTCTGGTCTAGCCAGATTTGTAAGGTAGATTTGGCATCATGATGGGGGCGGGGAGGAGAGAGGAAGCATTAAAAAATTAGAGAAAGTTGCAGGTTTTATCTCTGTAATACTGCACCCTGATTGGTTCATCTCCTCCCCACGACACTACTGTAGGGGATATCTGTTTGCCCAGAGATGGGCTTTTGGTCTCCACTTGGCACTCATCTTCATTCACTATGATGTGATTTTTTGTTGTTGTTGCTGTTCTTTGATACCTGATAGCTGATCCCATCCATATTACGTGATCACACAAGTTGATGTGTTTCTACCATGTGAGCTTTGTTACTTTTCAGCTAGATGGTCACGTGTTTATCTTCAAACCTTTAAGGCCTCAGATGCTACATTTTTGAATACCTGGCACCATCAGTCTTTTTCACCACATTTGCTTATGCATCTACTTTGTCTTCAGTGATCATGTTGGGAAGGTGAGCATCATGGAATGCCACTTTAATAGAATAAATGGTTCTTGCATTGAGGGAGTACTTGAGTAGAGGTCCAATGTCCATCTGCTATCTTGATACTAAACCTATATGCACATAGATCTATTTCCCCATTGTCACATATAAATATATTTACATATGTACATGCCTATATTTAGACCTCCATAAACGCCCATTGCTTCCTAGTTCTTTCCTCTATTTTCTTTTACTTTCCTCTTGTCCCACTAGCATACTCAGCCTTTATTTAGCTTTCAGTAATGCTGCTTGGTTGCACTGCCCTTGATCAAGCTCGGCAAAGCCTCCTACACCTTCCTCATCACCAATTTTGAATCACTTGTGTTTCCTTGTCCCTGTGTTTATTAATATTCACTTCCCTTCCCCTGCCTTCTCCTCTCCCATGCTCCCCCAGAACTGTCAGTCCAGTTAGTTTTCTCCTCCAGATTGTTTATTCTGCCTACCTTATCTAGATAGACCTGCAGAGATGTTTTCTTTTGTTGCTTCATTTGGCCCTAAACTGAATATCTTAATGGGAGTAGAAAATCTCATCTTTCTCCTGATATTTAAATCTGTATCTTTGCAGTTAAACAGCTAAATAACCCCCAAGTCTTGATAGAACAGGAAAATAGGAATGGATATAATTCTCCTGTTCATCTTCTCAATGATTCTTATTTGTACATTCCCTTCAAGTGGGGAGGCTCCTTTTCTGCTGCCTCTTAGCTCACTTAATGGCATGCCTTTGTAACTGGGGCAAAATGTACAGATTATGTTTCATTTCTATTCAACAATTCATACATACATGGCAGCATGTTTTGTAATTTCCTCAATGTAAGAGTATACTGCCCACATCATTCTCATTTTCCTCATTCTTGCGTGTCCTTCTAGTCTGGTGGGCTTTATTACTGGGTAAATGTTGCCCTTTGGTCTTGTATGGTTGATTGTTCTGAGAAAAAGCATTCCTTGTGGTTTCTATTGTTCACTCATAGACCTGTCTATTACTTGGTTAAATGGTGATCCCCAAGTGTGAATTCAACACCAGGTTTGAATGGTGTCTCTTGAGGCCACAGTCTGTATCAGACAAGGAAGTCTGAACTCTTTTATATTTTGGAATGTTTTCCCACAGTTTTCTCCTCCTCCTCTGTTCAGGACCCTCTGTTGTGATCCAGATCAGAGCAGCCAGTAATGATAGCTGGACACCATCAAGGTCTCCTTTCAGTGCTGAAGTTTACATTATCCATTAGCCCTTTGTAATAATTGTGCCATTGAGATTTTGATTTGCGCTACTCTTTGAGGGGGTCCAGATGGGAAGAGACCAATAGGTGTAAATCAGATGGCCACTCACAAGCTTTTTTTAAAAAATACTTTTATTAGTACAGAATTTATATATCATACAATTTAACACTTTAATTATATCGATAAGTGTTTTACAGTGATGACGACAATCAATTTTAGAGCATCTTCATCTTTTTTCACTCATTATTGTTAGCTCCCTTTTTCTCCCCAACTTCCCTGCCACTGGCTCAATGACTGGGCCTTTTGTGTGGTGTTGTTGGTGAACTATGGGGTTGCTGATTGGAGGGGGGCTGTTTCAAACCCACCAATCATTGTGTAGGAGAGAGGCGGAGCTATCTGCTCCCTTGACAGGGCCACCTGAGGCACCTCTGAGGAGCAGTTCAACTCTGGCTCTTTCAATCCCTATGTGTTCAAATGCATTCAACGGGATGGCAGTGGGTGGCTTTTCATACAAATAATAGCACATAGCGAAACAGAACAAAAGAATCAGCTCACACTAATTTGAAAAACAAAAGTTAACTGCTGAGACTAGGTTCCTGGAGATATTTTCTCACTGGCAGCTAGCTCCCCCTCTCCCCTTCTTTTTGAATAGGATGGCACTTTAAAGAGTATTTGCTCTGCAACCGAGGAAACTATGGATAGACTTTCTGTGATTTTCTGTATCTGTGTCTCATTTTGAAATTTACAAAATTAAACTTGTACCAACATGGATTCCAATAGAAGACACCCCAAAGGGAGTGGAATCAGCAAACCTGTTCTGGGTACTGGCATCATTATCCAGCTCACACGGTGTCATGTTTCTCATGGAGACCTGGCAGAGTTCGGGGAAACAGTGTCCACTCTCTCCTCTGACTGAACTTCTGAGCCATCTAAGGGTCATTGCCAAATGTCACAAAGGTAGAAGCTGGTCTGTTCAACTCAAACACTAAGCTTAGCATGGATATTGTGATTCACACAAAATTGCCTCAGGAATCTAAGCGAAGTGCTGAGCTCTGTGTGGAATGTGCTGCCTGCGAGGAAGGAGTTTCAGTGATAATGGCAGAAAAATGGGGCCTGCAGATTCTAAATTCCCCCTTACCAATTTTCCTTCAAAGACGTTAGAAAAGTAATTTTTCTTTATCTGCCTAAAAGAGGGAAGCCAGTCTTATCTTGCTGTTAAATCTTCTGCAAGGATTTTCTCATGGGAGGAACTCAACCTAATAATGTCCCTTAAATCAGGCTGCCTTATCGAATTAAAACAGAGTTCAGTTTCTCCCCATTGTATGAAAGAAGTGGTAGAGCGGCATGGCCCAACAGGCAGCTTTGGAAACATGGAAGTGTCCAGTAGCTGCGCTGTCCCTCATGGAAGCTATGTGCTACTCTGGGCTGTTGAACATTTCAAATGTGAGTAGTGCAACTGCACTGCTGGTTCTAAACATGAACTAAAGGTAAGTTAAATTTAAATAGCTGCATTTTCTTCATGGTTGCCATACTTTGGAATATCTTTTCTCCATAAGATCCTTTCATCTAAGTTTTCAAAATCCATAGCTGTTAGTGTCCATTTACTCATATTTCCATAAGCCCTGGGCTAGAGACCACATAGGATGAGAGATGTTCCACTTGGGACAGGACTTCAAATCTTCTGAACCTCATCCACTTTGACCAATCACCCTAAATTTTCTGTAATTTCTAAACTGCTAGATGTATAGTTATCTAGCCTTTCCTGGCCCATTAGGGCATGTGTGGTTCTGTCATTGGAGAAGGGTGATTCTTTCTGTAGGACATCACAGCCAAACTGCCTGAGGGATGCACTTAGGATCATTTTGCAAAAGAGCAGGCATGTCTGTCAACAGACAGTGCGGTACACAGGTGCACAGCCAGGTGCACAGACTGTGCACAGGTGTCCAGATCCCATGGGGCCTTCCATTTCAGTTCAAAGCCAATACCCTAGCCTGGGTCTTTGGAGGTTGAGCTGACACAGGAGTTCTTGATTTATAGTGACATGCTCTTTGGGAACAGAATATAAAAAGAGAGACATAAGGCAGGGGGAATCTAGAATCTATTGTGTGCCAACAGACATCACTGAAGTACAGAGTGAACTTTAAAGGCTTTTATGGCTTAGGACATGCCCACCAGTCATCCTATTGCTCTCAGAACAAATTGGGGTACAGAGTGTGACAGCCGCCTAGAGAAGAAGGGTTCCATTTAACCAAGGGTAAGATTCTTAAAGTGATGACTTTGAGTTACCAGCAAGCAAGCCAGCAAGCTTTTCAGCTTGCGACAAGTCTTCCGTACTGAAGAAGATTAGGAGGGGCAGCTAGTACACCATAAAACCACTTCCAATCACCTTAGCTCTATCTTCTCCTTTCTGCTGGAGGCCTGATTCTGCTGTCACCACTGCCTCATCCTTCAGAGACCTTCCATCTCTACCTGGCAGAGTGGGTGGATAAAAGCTTCAGCTCCTTCTCTGGGTAAGGTAAACTTGACCTGCTTTCTAAATTGATAAGATTAAGTTCAACCAGTAAAACGACTGGCTTGATCATGCACTCTGGGCTAGTTGTCCTTCCAGAGTCTCATCTATTCCACTCATTCCCAGCTTTCTGGAAGTACTTCCCAATTAAAAGACTTGTACTCAATCATTGTCTCGTAATTGGCTTCTGGAGAAACTAAGCTGAGCCACACACAGAACTGAATCATACACAGAACTCAATGACTGTGTCTGGACCCTTTTAGAGAAACCATGTTACACAAAGCCAGTCCCACCAAGAACTCAATTCTTATGCCTGGTCCAAACCCTTTCAGGCAAACCTCGACCTCGCTTTCGTAAACTGTCTCTTATGAAACCTTTAATTCTTGCCTGCAGACTGGTTTCAAGCAGGGACACTTTAAGATTTTCCTGAAGGTTTTTAAAATAAGTATTTATAAATCTCACTGAGTGCTTGGTCAAGTATTCCCTTCACCTTTTTTTCCTCCCAGGAGGCTCATTTTCCCCTAAGTTAATTCAGGGATGCAGCACCAAGCTCCAATAGCCTTTGCGAAGTGCAGTGGGAGCGATGCCCAGTGGCCCGGCCAACAACTGCAAAGCCTCTGGTTCCTTTTTCAGGCACAGATTCCTATTATAGAAGATTGGTGACTCTCGGAGTGGAGGTTCAGGAAAGCTTCCAGAGCTCTGGAGGCAAGTTTAAACACATTCAAAACAAACAAGCAAAGCCTGCCACCTTAGAGTTCATTCCAACTCACCGTGTCCACAATCTATAATGTACAGTGTCAGCTATTAATAGAACAGCCTCTTTATGAATATTCACCACTAGGTAGCGTTAGCGCTGACATTTCTTGATCCTTTGTCACAGACATATCACTCTTAATAAATAAAGGTGCAGCTAGTGAGTCAAACTAATCTCCAACTCAGTTGTGAGTCCATCACAGGCCTGTGCTTATGATTCTCTTTACTTTTGTACTTCTTCAATTTTATTGGAATATAATGTACATATCACGTAATTCAACAGCTTAAATATATTAAAATAGTTATGCAATCATCACCACAAAATATTTTAGAATTTTTTTTCATTCTTATATCTATTATTAGTTCCCCATTACCTTCCAATCTCCCCTCCCATAATCCTAAAATACTATCAATCTAGTTGCTGTCTCTATTTCTTGATTTTTATTGTCGAATGCTTCTTACTACGACTTCTAGTACCGTGTTTAATAAATAAGAGTATTGCTAGGGGTCATCCATATCTGGTTCCCATTCTCAGGGGGAAATTGTTTCCAATTTTCCCCTTGACTGAAATTTTGGCCACTTATTTTCACATATGACCTTTATTATGTTGCAAATGTCCCATCTATTCCTGCTTTGTAGAACTTTTTAAAAATCAGGAGTGGATATTGGAGATTGTCAATAGAGTTTTCTGCATGCATTATGATGATCATGTGGTTCCTATATTTTTGTTTGTTTAAGTGGTATATTACATTGATTGTTTTTCTAACGTTGAACCATCTTTATTACCTCATATGAATCCAAGCTCATCACAGTAAATTATTATTTTGATATATTTTTAGAATTTTTTCTTTTTTGTTTTTGTTTTTTGGGGGAGTGGGGGTCATCACTGCCCTCTGGTGGTCGTGGGAGCTGCCCAGTACTGCTCCTCAGAGCTGCCGCTGGATTTGAACTGCCAAACCTGCGGGCCACAGTTCCACACCCAACCATTTATACCACCAGGCCTCAGACCTAGAATTTTTTCATTTACATTCATAAGATATATTGATCTGCAGTTTTTTTTTTTATTAAAATGGAGTCTTTGCTGCTTTCAGTAACAGGGTTACAGTTGTTTCATAATATGTGTTTGAGAGTTTGCTGTCCTTTACTATATTAAAGAATAGTTTGTGTAGAATTGGCAAAAATTTTTCTCTGAATACTTGATATGATTGTCCTATGAAGCCATATCTGATGTGACACATGTTTTTTTGAAGGTTTTTAAAAGACATATGTTGTTTCTTTTGAAGGTAACCCACTTCATTTGAAGGCTTTCTTCTGATTCTTTTGCTAATTTTTTGAGATTCACTTGTTAGTTGTCTTAGAAAGAATTGTTTTCAAGTTTATTATTTTTCTCATATTCTAACACTCCCCTCTTTTGCCACTATGTCTAATTCTATTATTGTATTGTATATTTTCTGGGTTTCTATTTGGGACATATTTTCTAAGCCTTCCTTCCTGGAATGACTGGTGCCTTCCATTATCAGTTTCTTCAATAGCTAAGACTGTCCTTGCCTAGAGGGGGAGAAGAGCTGGGTTTCCCTGTGGGTCACAGGGGTAGCCAAGAGTCTACTTTGCTCATCCAAGGGCCCACTTGAGCTTTCCTTGATAGGAACCATCGAAGTTCTCAGCCAGTCCTGGGACTTCCCTTGGTGTGAGGCAGTAATGGCCTTCCTTGCTGGTTCTAATGGGTGCCCTGAGTCTTCCTCACTGGGATGAGGACACTTACGGCCTCCTTTGTAGGGCTTTGAAGACAGCTGAGGTCTTCCTATCCAAAAATGTGCCTTCTTTGCTGGGTTGTTGGAATGGCCAGGACCTACCTTTTACTGGAGTTAGGAAAGACTGGGCTTTCCTTGTCATGGAGGCAGCCAGGGCTATGTTGCCAGGTCCAGAGACAGGTGGGGTCTTCATTGGTGGCATAAGTCCAGGACATTTTATTCCAGGTCACAGATATGCCTGGGGCCTTTCTTGCCAGGAAAAGGAGTGACTATAGCCTATTTTACCATGGAATGGAGATAGTTGGAATCTACCTTGCAAGGAAACCCGAATTCCCAGTGCCTTCCTTGTTATGTTGCTGCAACAGCTCAATACTTTCCTGATAGTGGGTCAGGAATGAACAATCAAGTCCTTCCTTGTCCGGTCATGTGGACTGCTAGGACCTTCCTTGTGGGGGGCATGGGAAACTGGGCCTGTGTCTGTGATTACACAGGGACTTATTTAAAGAGGATACACCTGCCTAGGGAACTTATTCCTCATAGGGTTAATTTTAGGGTTCAAAAATAGAGTCAAGATATATTCTGAAAATAGACTCAATACGAAAATACCATGAGTATGGAAAATTTTGTGTGCATCATTATTTTAAGCTTCAATTGGTCTTGTACTAAATTGACTCTCTCTTTTTGAATGATATTTGTCCAAAATGCTTAGCACTGACCTATACAGAATCCATTTGGTGCCATTTTCAGTGTGTCACACCAATAAATTCTCATTTACTTTTATGAGTTAGAGGTATAAATAGGTGTAAAAACTGAGGAATCTCTGCATTTTCTACCAGTGATCCTGCTTCAAGATTGGAGTCCACAGCAGGAGTCTGAGATGTAAGGTCAGTGAGAAACTTTGGGATGTAGATGATAGAGCAGGACCCTGACCAGGAAGTCAGAAGAGCATTTCCGTTCTTACTGTACAGCTTGTTCACTTGGGATTTTGCTCTTTGTTAAAACTACTGTCCAGGACATGAAACAAGAAGGATTGAGTTAGAGAGCAGTCTCTGCCACACAACCCAGGTAATTTATTTGACACTTTGGATCTCGTATGTACTCTTTTAAATTAAAATGCCACATGCCTTTCTGACGGCCACCAGAATCGAGAAAGACATTTAAAAATTAAATGTAGATTGTAGGTCATGTTTCTAGAGAGAAATTTTCTGAGGATGAAGGAAGAAAAATAGGGAACAAATGGCTTTGCTATTATTCCTCAAGGCAGCAGAGTAGAGTAGTCTGAACACTCGGCTCGAATCTTCTGCTCTGCCCTTCACTTGTTGTGAGATCTTGGACTGGTTACCAAATCATTAGCCTCAGTTTCTCCTGATTTAAATTGGGAAAATAATAAGAATAGCAGTATTTTTCAGGAAAATTGTGATGATGAATGAGTTGAATTAAAAAACTACCAATTGCTTAGAAAACTGTCTTACACAGAGCAAAGTAGATATCCCCAAACCATAGAATCCAGTGTCTTAGAATCAACTCTAACTTAGAATGGCCCTACACAGAATTAGCTAGTGAGCCCTGCCTTGCGAGTGCAGGGGTTTTGCCTTGGGTTGTGACCCAAATGGTGGACAGTTCAAAAGCACCAGCAGGTCTGAAGGAGAAAGACTGAACTTTCTATTCATCTTTCTCACTTTGAGTGGTTGGTGTGTCAGAACCACAAACCTTCCTTACCCAATAATGCCACTGGGATTTCTTAAGCATAATAGAAGTGTTAGGTAAAGTTGACTACAAGAAAAGATTCCAAGGACATCCGGGGTGCATATGATACGAAGTCGTATGGCGTGGGCTGTGAAAAGAAGCAAATTACGCAGTTGGGAGTGAAAAGGATCATCCAAGCACACATGACTATGTTAAGTTTATTTGGCAGTTGATTTCAGGTATTAAACTATGCTTGTGTGCAGGAAGTTATGAACCAAATTAGAAAGTATCTCTGTAAGGCAACTTTATATACTGTAAAGTCTTTTTTCGTTTTTGTTTTTAATAATCAATAGCACATTGAATTTAAACTAGTGTGGAAAATCAAATAGGTAATGTAACTCTTATAAGTAAAATATCAGTATTGAAACCTTTAATACCATTTCATCTAATGTTCCCCAAACTACTAGCCCTATCATATGTACTTTTAGGGGAAATCATTTATTTATTTTTTTTAATTTTTATTATTTTTTTTGGCATCACTGCCCTCAGGTGGTGGGAGTAGGAGGCCCAGCCTTTGCTCCTGGGAGCTGGAATCGAACCTCCATCCCAGTGGGCCGCAGTCCCACGCACAAGCACTACGCCACCAGGGCTCAGCCTGGTAGTTATTTATTTAATGTGACCTTTTCACCCAGTCTCTAACTCCCACAAAGCAATCTTTTCTTGCATGGTTCTGTTAAGAATGTTTGGGAAGATACTAATAAGATTATCCCGCTAGTAATTGTGAATAGGATTCCTGGGAGTGCCATCCTTCTGTGTATAAAATAAACCCTCAAGGAATCAGAAAGGAGAGCTTATAACCAGCAAGAATGGAGCATGTTCTCTGAATCCAAGATACCTGCATAATGAAAATTCTGGATACAGGTGGCAATTATACCAAGAGATAAACAGTGTATGGAATAGAGTACTGGACTTCTCAGTCCATAAACAAGTAAAACTGAGTGCTTTGGGCTAGGAGGTTGACTTGACTTGTGGGGTGTCTCTGGGCAATTATGTAGAAGTTGAGCTTGTTGATCCGTGGAAATGGAAGTGGGTGTCTTTTGGCTGTGACTTACTGGAATGAAGTGTCTCTGGGCACTTAATTCAAGAGGTTGGGTTTGCTGATCCATGGAACTTAAACTGAATACCTTCAGATTTAGGTTTGTAGCAGAGTGATATTCCCTTTGGCCATTCATTAGCAGACCAGACAGAGCATTGTAACATGTATTGAAAACCAACTCAACCCTGAACCTTTCTCACTGGAATTACAACTTGTTCACTTCCTTAATAAACCTTATAATCATGAATTTTCTCTGTAAGTTTGGTGTTTCTATGGCAATGCATACTAGAACCTCTGGGAGTAAAATAGAGATCTTTAATTAAGATCATACAGTATATTTCTATAAAATGCATATCACATATACTCTTGGCTATATTCGTGAAAGAGGCAACAGACAGTGGGATGAGGAATTTGTATGTGCGTTCTCACAAGATCACTAGTTATTTCTAATGACACATTCTTGGAGATCTAGTCTTTAATATAACCAAAGAGGAGACTTTTGGAGCATGGTAGGTCATGTATTGAATTACAGCCAAAGAAGAGCCCTTGGGGTAGTTATAGATTATGCATTGGATGCTAATTCCAACACCAGCACTTTTGACATGAGCAGTTGTTTCTTGGGAGAAAGGAGAAGCTTTCAACTCTTATAAAGAAGTATGTCCTCAAAAACTGAAGAAGGTAGTGCTACACTTCTCTATGTGTTGGGATAAACTTAACAACAATGGATCTTTTGGTATTTTTATATACAAGTGTTTGAACTCTAGAAAATTAAGCATATAATACAAATGCGCATAAAACTTCATCAAATAAAGACTTGAACAAAGTCTCCCAATTTCTGTCCAACACTCTCCTTATTCCACCTTAACCCATATGTCAAATAATGCAGACTATGTAGTATGATGCTTAGAGTGTACTGGAATAAATAAGGCATAGTATTTGAATTATCTGAGACCCCACACTCTCATTTTTAGAGCTGGATCAACATCACTTTTTATACTTACCTCATTGTGATAATTTGTGTGTCCAATAAAATAATGAAAACAAACTTTCAAAAACTATTGATAAATTATAGGTACTATTTCTGGTTTTATAAATTCAGATATAACTTGAAACTGCAGGATTTATGGAGATTAGTAATAACCTTTAATACTGCAGGTACACGTTCAGGTAGCAATGCCTTAGTTAACATCTTCAATTGCAAAATATATAAGTTTTTGCATGTATTGCAAATTTAGAATATAAGTCAGAAATTGGAAGTGTGAGTGAACATGTTGTGCCTTTATTTGTGGGGTGGGGGGGGGGCATCACTGCCCTCTGATGGTCGTGGGAGCTACCCAGCCTTGTTTCTGGAGAGCCGCTGCTGGATTTGCACTGCCAAGCTCGTGGGCTGGAGTCCCGCACTCAACCACTATGCCACCGGGGTTCAGCCCCATGCTGTGTCTTTAGAACAACTACAGCTAAGGTCGTCAAGGTCCTTTTATCATTTGTTGGTGGAAGGAATAGATTGTTTGCTACAACAACCATGGCAATCCTGGGTGGCTTGCTAATTAGATGTCATGCAGAAAACATCCTCAACAGTAGGGAAAGAATCATTAGAAATTATCACCCAGATAACTTACCTACATTTTACTATCTTTGGCTAAAGAGCTTAATTTGATGTATTAAGGAACGTTAACAGCAATGATTCTCTTTGGGTTCATTTCAGGGGGATTAATACAAGTGAATGAGTTTCACAGAAGCTTCTAAACTAAGAACTATATAAGATAAAGCAAAAGGATATCTACTTCTGAGGGATTAGAAACTGAAAACTTTGTGAAAACAATGGAAGATTTTCTGTTATAATACTGGCAGGCGTTTGAACCCTCAGAGTGGAAGGCATTCACAATGTGACCCAGGCAGAGCTGCCTTCTCCAAGGAGAGGTGACAATACTGGAATGGACAAAGTAAAGTTTGGTGCCTTTATTTACTGATGGGACATGGCTTACAATGAAAAGAAATGGCTGAAAATGTGTACTATTATTCAAAACTTGGAATGTATATGGTATGGATCTAGGAAATGGGAAGTCATTAAAAAGGAAAAGGAATGCATAATTATATCCTAGGCATTCAGTTCTAAACTCACATTCACAGTCACTGAATCAGTTGAATAAGTGATACTAAAGAGTAGAATAAAACTGTCCCTGCAGTGTGTGTGTGTGTGTGTGCAGATTTTAATGCATAAAGATCAATATCCTAGGCATTAGTTGCTAAAATTGGTTGGTTTTAGACGTTTTAAATTAGAAAATCATATAGTTTACTATGTCAGGTATCTGAAACTCAAGAGAAGCAGTGTCATATTCATAGTCACAAAAAGATTTCATTACCTATCTTGAGGGATAAGATAAAATCTATAAGCATACAAGGAAATCCATAAATACATTGTTATACAAAACAATAAATCTAATGATAAAGAAACTGAAGAATTCCACCACATTCTTAAGTCTGAAATTTATCAAATCTTCAATCAAGGTGCATTGGTCCCTATTCACAATTGAATTAAGAAAGTTGGAAGCAAAGAGGAAGGACTAGAAGTTGGAAAATATTATGTTGATGATAAAAATAAAGCCACAAGCTTCATGATAGAATCTAATTTCCTTATTGCAAATACCTTTTCTCAGCAACATAAAATATACATGTGCACTTCAACAGAAGTGTTTTCCAAACACATGGAAAACACAAGAATCAAATGGACTACATTTATAGGGCGACAGTACAGAGATAATAAATACTGGTAATAAAAATATCACCAACCAAAACAAGGCCAGACACACGTTGTGGGACAGGATATCAACTGTTAATAAGTGAACTCAAGCTGAAATTGAAAAAAAAATGAACATAAATCTACTAGAAATAAAGTATGGCACTGAGTATATTCCACTTAAATTTTAAGAATACTCCAATAATAGGTTTGATTTATTGAACACTAATACCAGAATACTTGACAGGTTGTGATATGGCATAAAGAATATTATACACAAAGAAAGTAAAATATCATCAAAAATACAGGAAAATAAAGATCAAATGAATATTAGAGGAGAAATGTGTTCTTGAGTATAGAATTGCTAAATAAATTGGAAGAATTTAGAAAGTAAAAAATACTGCAGAGAAAATTTCAAAGAGAAGCCTGAGAACACAAAGTAAAGGTGTTGTAATGAGATGTGCAAAGAACTGAGGTTTGAAAACTAAAAAGGAAGAACACACTCAGAATATATCAAGCTGAAAGAAGGAAGAAAAATGCAAGCATCAAGTTGAAATATTGAACGATTCTACGGGTAAAATATTGAATGATGCATGAACCATCAAAGAAGATAAAAAGAAGAGAGTTACCATACCAAAAAGTACTGATTAGCATTAAACAATTTCAAAAGATGGCATATGATCAAGAACCGATCTAAGATGGTATAGAAAAAAGAAACCCAAGCTGCACTAAAGGCAATAGCAAAAATCAAGACTCCAGTAAATAGTTTAACAAGCTGATGACAGTCCACTATGCCAAGAAATTTGAAAGTTACCTCTTCAAACAACTGGAAGGGATCCATAGTTATACCAGTACCATATGCAGAAGTTACTGAACAGTAATATCAACACCAAAGGATTACATTTTGTGAAGAGCATTCAACGCAGTTGCAGTGGTACATTCACAGAGGGATGCCAGTGATTTAAGCTGGATTCAGATCATAATAGCAGATGGATTTTGGCTGAAAGGAGAGAATACCAGAAAGATGTTTTCTTGTGTTTTATTGACTATGCCATCGCATTTGACCGTGTGGACTATAACAAACTATGGATAACTTTGGATGGGGGAGGGGGAGGAATTCCAGAACTCTTCATTGTACACAGGCAGAACCTAACATGCCTCAAAAGGCAATTATTCAAGCAGAACAAAGCAGCACTGCATGGTTTGAAATCAGGAAAAGTGTGTATCCAGTCTGTATCCCTTCACTATACTTATTCGATCAGTGTGTTGAGCCAGTAATCTTAGAAACTGAACTGTTTGAAGAAGAATGTGGTATCAGGATGAGAAGACAGTTTATTGATGAATTTTGATATGCATATCACACAAGTTGGTTTGCTAAAAACTTGGAGGACTGTAACCTTCCATATGGAATCTAATTCAACATAAAGTACATAAAAACCCTATCAACTGGACCAACATATAACAGAATGAGAAATGGAGGGGAAAAAATCGACTTGTCAAGGATTTTATCTTGCTTGGATCCACAATGTTCACAGAACCATTAGACAAGAAATCAAATGAGATATTGAATTAGACATATCTGCTGGACAAGATCTCTCTAAACTGTTGAAGAGCAAGGATAACACTTAGAGGACTAAGATGTGAATCCAAAATTCACAACCATCTTTTTAATTCTGATTCATAGTCACCCTATATAGCAGGGTAAAATTGTCCTGTGATTTTCCAGAACTGTCACTCTCTATGGCAGTAGAAAGTCTTGGACCAGCTGGTGGTTTCAAACTGATAACCTTGTAGATATCAGTCCAATGCATAACCACTATACCACCAGGAAACATTGTCATAGTATTTTCAGTTGCCTCATATGTGTCTTAAAGATAGATGTCAAACAAGGATGACCAAAGAAGAGTCAATGCATTTGAATTTTGACACTGATGAAGGATGTTGAAACTACTGTGGACGTGGATGGCTAGAAGATCAAACAAGTCTATCTTGAAAGCAGCCTTGTAGAAGGTTCATTAGAAGCAAGGATGGAGAAATTTCATCTCAAGCACTTTTGGACATGTATTCGGAGAGGTCTGTCCTAGAAAAGGATTTCATGTTCACCAAAGTAGACAGTTTATGGAAAAAAAGGAAAATTGTCAAGAAGACGGATTCAATCATTGACTGCAACCACAGACTCCAATAGAATATCGATGATCAGTATCATGCAGGACCAGGCAATCATTCAAACTTTAATAAATATCACTCATTCAGTTTTTCATGGCATAGAAGGTATGACCATATAGGTTTCAGTTTATCATTTTACTATTGTCATATTATATAATTGATGTATTTTTAATATTAAGAAAGCGAACTTATGAAATGAACAGAATGGTAACTTGGGCTGAAATGAACTTCTAATACAGAGCTATTATGACATTCTTGGAAGTAAGTTTTCTTTCTAAACTAATATCACCTTTTGAGAAGCTAGGGAACTATAGAGTAGATTCAGAAGTGTTAAAATGCTATTGAAGATAGAGTTGACTGATCATGTTCTGACTCTGGGATAACCATATTCCCTAAATCCCTCTTTCCACTGCTTTTCTTCCTTATCAATAACTCTGATAGTTACATAATTTCACGTCAACTTGATAAATAGAGTTAAGCAATGGTTTTTAACCTTATAATCAGGTCACAACCTGACAATAGCTCCTTGTAGGGCTGGTCTTCTCAGGAGGACTCTGGGAAGGTCTTTTCTTTCTTCGGGGGCCAGGGCCACATCCTCTCTATCTTGCCTTCCTGATGAGGAGCCCCACTCTTTGAGCTGAAGGAACATCACCCCAGCACTGAGATGTTTCCCCCACCTTTAGATCCACAAGACCTTCCACCCACTGACCTGCAATCTCCCTGCATTTGGTGTTATTGCATGTCCTGCATGAGTCTGAAGAATTTATAGACTAGTACTGGACATGTGGGATAATATACTTATGGGCTGGACCTGGATTGAGCTGGCCTGATTTTTTATATGTAATTGCTCAATGACATAAAACTCTCTCTTACACACAGTGGCATGCCTATGTGTTTCTCTAGTCAACCCAGACTAAGACAGTATCTTTTACTGATTATCTATAATTTTAGAAACTTTTGTTGCTGTGGCAAATTAATCTGAAGTCATTAGATTTACCACGACTTTGTATGACCACTAGGTGCCGAGTAACTAAACTTGTTGGACATCACTTGCAATATATTTTTTATGATAATAGCACTGTTACATTTTGTCATAATTGTGTTAAAGTACACTAACCTGCCACAACAACAAAAAAATCTAATATGTACTGGTAAAGAAACAATGGTATTTATTTTTTATCATATTATAATTTAGGACCAAGGAGTTGTACATTTTCCTCCAAGTGATGGTATTGGTACCCATGATCAATCCATGTAATGGTGCCGACATCATGTAGGGTTCTGAGGATCAGTGATACAAACCTGAGAACAGTTAGAAAGAGACAGGTTTGCCTATAACAGACACATCTAATTCCCCCTCTTGTGTTTCTGTTGTGGAGAAATTGATAGTTTAACCATGCCTAGGAGAGTATGTAAAAAAAAACTCTACAAAATCATGACACTCTTTATTAAGCAAAAATAATCAAAATGTGAAGTCACTGTTGATTCCCATGTCTTCACTGCAGCTTATATACCTCTGTAGGTGTTGTTTCTAACTCTCTGTCCCTTTCCTGAAGTGTTCTGAGCTCTTCCATTTATACCATGTCCTTGAGAGCCTCAACCAAATGTTCTTTTAAATGTTCTTTTAATTTGGGGAGAAAAAGTTTGAAAGACAAAGATCAAAAGTGTGAGGTGGAAAGGTAAAATGTATTTCAGCGAATTCTCATAGGACACCCCCTTCTTTCCTTAATAATTGATCAAATTTCTTGTCACAAAGGGAAATAAATTCTTCGGCATAAATTTCCTGGCCTTTTTCTTACCAATGAAGCTTTTAATTAACTTAAAACTTCATTATAAACTCCTCTGATCATACTGTGCCCTTTGAAAAACTCTATCAAAATCACTCCCTTTGAGATCCCCAAAATTATTCCACATAACCTTCTGAAAAGATCGCTCAGCCTGGTATTTAACTGGCCCAACCAAGCCCCTCAGAAGCCACAGTTTTGATTGGAACATTGCTTTTGAAGGAACCCTAATGGGAATAAGACAAGCATATTACTGAGAACACTTGTCTTTAAATGTCCACTGGTCACAGAGACATGTTTGAACACATTTTGTTTGGAATAAACCTATGCCTGTATGAACTTTAAACCATATTCTTTGACTTACCCTTCCAGGAGAGTAAGAAAAATTGAGAGTTGCAGTCAGGCCAGTAATCCACTATAATCCTAAGGCCCCAGAGGGAAGACAGCATGAATGTTAATAGACAGACAGTGATATGTGCTCCTGTATTCGCAGTGATAACCTCCCCAGTATGTGCTTATCACATTCCCAACCTTTCCATGTATTTGAATTTTAGAGGGATAAAAACCTTCGTCAAACAAAAGCAACTACATACAAGCTAATTTCAAGTCCTCGGGAGGCAGGGACAGAACACTGGCTCAGAAGGTTGGTGGTCCAGCCCATCCAGAGATGACTTGCAAAGTAGGGGCTGGCAATTTCCTTCCAAAAGGGCACTATCCTATATGCTGTGTGAAGCCATTCTACTTTGCACGCATGAGATCACCATGAACAGAATTGATTTGAATGCAACTAGGATTGACAATTAGCTTCATACTGGAAGAAAATTAGTCCCAGTCACATAAAAAGATCAACTATCACTACTTTCGGTGCCAGAGTTTTGAAAAATGTCCAGTTACCAAGGTGAAGTCCAAATGATTCCTCTTAAGATGGTAAACAATTAGAAAAGGCATTATGAGAATGGATTTTAAGGACATAGCTCCACATAAAAATGTATTGATTAAATGTATTCAATGTAAATATTTCAACTAACTCTCAACCTGGTGCCCTAAGGAAGGCAACGTTCGTCCCGTTTCCACCTTTGATAAAAGTACGCTGTACCGCTCCAACACAGGGTCAGTAGGAGTGAATATTTACTTTTTTCTGATTTGAAATGAGAACAATGAACTTCAGCCACAACCTTACTACCTGAGCAAGAACTAATTTCTCTTAGACAGAGGGAAATTGTAGCAATGAGAGATACTACTTCGGCAAATAAATGCAAATGTAGAAAATAATGTTACCCTTGGACTTAGACACTTGCTTTCAATCACATTGCAATATGTCTGTGTCAGAGATACCAAACCGCATGGAGTTCTGAGAACATGTCCAGCTCTCTCCTGTGCCTGAGATTCTTGCATAGTTTGGCTCTTCTGCCCTGCTTGCTGCCTACTGTATTTCCCATTTTGTTTTCCCAAGAAAAGACTGTACTTGATACCTACATTGACTCCACCATCACTTTCTTAAGGAAGCCTTTCTGGTACTCTGTCTTCTGTACTCCTATTCTCCCAGCTCAGTTCCCTGAAACCTTCTTTTCATACAAAATATTTATTTGCATGTTTCTCTTTCATTGGCATTCAGCATGTTCTTGACACTTAGGGAGCATCTTTTGAAGCAATTACTGCTATTCTTTCAAAGGCCTGGTCAGTGTGACTGCATCTGTGATCCCCCAGGAAAACATTTGTAATGTCTTAAGATGCATGTGGATAAAAGAGATAGCAAAAGAGAGGAAGGAAGCAAAGAGGAATGGGGGACAGGAGATAAGAAGTATCTGTAGGTCTAGCAGAAGAGAATAAGACATGGCTATACTCATTTTCAATCAAAGACTAAGGTATTAAAAAATTAAAACAGAACAAAACAACTTGCATATGATGCAAACCATATTGAGTGAAGAAAGAGAGAAAGAATAATGAAGAAAAGTACATTTGAAGTGGTTCTAATTCACGGGAATCCTAAGCCATGAAAAATAATTAGATGAAGGAAGAGGAGGGAGATACTATGTCAGATAAAGTCCCAGGTAGTTAGATAGTGGCAAGTTTGTGGCAACAGTAATTAGTTGTGTTTTATTTCCCTTTGAATTTCTCTTTGACACGTGGAAGTTTTAGCAGCAATATATATTATTTACTAAAATTCCATCTCTGATTTTTTTCCCCAGGACCTGGTGGTTGGTCCCCAGAAGATTCTGATGCTGAACAGTGGCTCCAGGTGGACCTGGGAAACAGAGTGGAGATCACTGCTGTTGCCACACAGGGAAGATATGGGAGCTCCGACTGGGTGACGAGTTACAGTCTGATGTTCAGTGACACCGGACACAACTGGAATCAATACAAGCAAGAAGACAGCATCTGGGTAGGTCATCTTTTCTCTTTCAGCAAATTAAATTGAGATGTGCTAATGGTCGCGGGTGAAGATACCTGCCATAAGCCCAGAAATTGTTGAGTACCCACTCAGAAGCAATTAAATATTGCCCACTTCTTAGGGAAATTAAATGTCTATTATAAATGTACTAGCGTTTTCCTTCAGTTTGGGAAATTTGTTAAATCACTCTCTGGGCCTAAGTTTTTCATTTACTAAAAGAGATTAATAAACCACCAGAGTCCAATTATGAAAGAGATCATATTTATTGACAAATTATTTATTTGCTTATTTGCTAATTGCTTTCCAGGTACTTTATACACATTGTAATGAATCCGTTTGCTCAATTATGAAACTGGAAAAAGTATCCAATTTTGTATATTTTAACTTAGGAATTTTCCCAGTGCTGAGTAGCTTCTGAGATTTGTAAACAATTGAAAATGTAGCAAACACAGAAGAAATATCATATTTAGCATTCTTCTAGGGTTACAAACATTTCTTTGTTTGGTGTAAATGAAAGTTAACTCCAACTATGAAAATGAACATTCCTTTCACACTGCAAGGTTCAAGTCTCATCTCTACCACGTTGGTAGAGCCAGGACACAAATAACCTGGAGAGCACTTTAGATAACCATGAAGGCAATGAAATACTCTGCTCATTTATGAAGATTTTACTTTAGAAGTAACATCATCATTCCCTTCTTTGGAAAATGTGATGACTTGTCATTAGTTGATTAGTCTTTTTTCTAGTATCTTTCTAGTAAACTCTTCTCTTAAATCAATGTCAATTACAATTTCAAATGGTGCTTATTTGTATGTGCATATTGTCAACTGAGATACTACTGTTTAGTTGATTTTGGCTCATTGGACCCTATGGGACAAACTAGAACTGCTCCTTGGGATTTCAGAAGCTCTAAGTCTTTGTGGGATCAAAAAACATCATCTTCCCCTAAGGACCTGCGTTCAGATCGCCAAACTTCAGATTAGCAGCTCAACTGGAAACCCACTAAACCACCAAAGCTCCTTTAATGTGGCTTCTTCATTTAGCTGGACATTGAAGAAAGAAGACTGAAGAATTGACGTGTTTGAATTGTGGTGTTGGCAAGGAGTTCTGAACATCCTAGGAACTGCTATAACGACAAAGCCATCTATTTCGGATGAGGGACGCATGGCCAGAGGTCAGCTTAGAGGCAAGAATGGTGAGACTTTGTCTTACATCTTCATACAGGTTGTCAGGAGAGAACGATTCCCAGAGAAGCCCATCATGTTCTGTCAAGTGGAGGGACAGGGAGCAAGACGAGGGTTCTTTGAGAGATGGATTGGCATCATGGCTGCCACGATGGGCTCACACCTAGGAAGAGTTAAGAGGATGGCACAGGACCAGCCAGTGCTTTGTGTCACTGTGTATAAAGTCTGCTGTCAATCAAAGGCAACTTGACGGCATCCAACAAGCTAACAACAAATTCACTGGAACCGTTAGACGTTAAGTCCTAAAGTAATACAATATCCTGAAAGTTTTCACTAAGCAAAAACACTAGCATGTCAAGATACCATTGCTCTACATACCCTCTGTCTGGGTCTGTCCACTTCTGAAGAACTGAAATAGTGTTCAATTATTCTTGGAGTTTGAGTGATAGGAGATTTCTGAAAGATAAGACAGCTTCCCAAGGAAATCCTCATATAAATGATCTCACAACTTAGCAAATGCATTGCCATACTGAGGGAACGTAGTTAGCATAATTGTCGTAGGCCATTTTTGATGTTCTTAAAACTTCTTTATAATAATTCCTGTGATCTTCTGTGCCCTTTCAAAAAATCCGTCATGGTTATTCATCATAGTTATTCTTTAAAATCACTTTCTTGGCTTCACCTGGCTCATCAAAGCCCCTTTGTGGTAGTTACATAATCTGATGTCAACTTGAAACTATTAAGAATAAAGGGGTGGAGTTTAGCCTACCAACCAGGTCACACAGCTTGGTGACCTCATTTGGAGGCACTACAAAGATAAGTAGCTCCTGAGAAGTAGGACTCATGCTCACTCCCTGTGAGACAGTCTTGGAGCTGCACTCGAGTCCTGGAGCTGAAGGAGCCATGGGGAGATCCCTACCAATGCTGAGATGCTTCCACTGTCACTGGATTCACAAGACTTTCCACCCACTGACCTGTGATCTTCCTGTATTCAGTGTCATTGCATGGTTTGTGAAAGTCTGAAGAGGAACTCATAGATTGGTATTAGAGATATGGGCTAGCAGCGGACTTATGGATTGATTTGGACTGGGCTACGATGTTTTCTTAATACAAAATTATTCTATATAAAGTTCTTTCTTAGATACATATGAGTGTCTATAAATTTGTCTCTCTAAACCCAGACTAACACACCCTTGGACATGCACTATTTTGTTTGGGCATTTTTGTAAGGATATCTAGAAAGATTGAGACAAGTACATTGCCATGACTATTTGTCTAAAACCACCTATTGAAGAAGGACATAAGTTTTAGTATGACTTTTGGGGTAATAGACCATGCATTTATGAATTTCAACTCAACTGGGAATTCGTTTTTAGTTACCTTTGTCTATACATCTATTTAATATTTAATACATCTATTTAACATTCATAGTTTACCTATGGTGGTGTTTGATTGCCATGATTGGGCACCCTGAAAGTAAAAGATTTGGGCCAAAGTACAATGACTTCCAAATAGATAAACTTGTTAATGGTCATCTACTTCTTTTCAAAATGGGGTATTTCCTTTAGTTTGTCTCAAGTAAAGTCAAGTTCACTTGGTAATGTATACAAATCAGATCCTTCTGATGTGGCCTATGAAGGATGTTGTGTACCTCAAAAGTTTAAAGTACTGGTTGTCCACAGCAGTTTACTGGATGGAAACTTGGTTAAATGTGACCAATGAGGAACATAATACCAGACATATTCTACTGTTGGGGGAGAAGAGTTATCTATGCAATGACAATTTGCCTAGCATGTTTCCAACTGTATTCAAATCACCTTTTCCCAGATAGGCAAGTACTCCTGTCCCCATCCCTCTCCCCTACATTCCCATAGATTGACATGGATTTTCATTAAGTTTCTTTGAGTGTCCTTGGAGAAGTATCTGTTGATTTAGAATGACTATAGAACAATATTATAAAGCAGGCACTTATTTGTAACAGGAGAAAATGTCTCTTGAAACAGGAGAAAATGTCCCCAACTGAAGTGATGTTAAAGTGATTTTTAAGATGCACAAATCAAAGGGTGATGTATGGCTATGGAGTATTGGGAAGGTATACCAGTTTGCAGCTTAAGAAACAGGATAAGAAAATTGCAGGACCTGTGAACAGATACCTGTTTTAGTCTTAGTGTTTATCTTTAGAGTAGTACTCCCATTCAATCCTTGCCCTTTCTGAATGTCACCTTCATGCAGCATAATGTATTCCAGGTCCATCTGTGTTATGAGGTGTTCCATTGCTTCATCACTGTTTTTTTAGGCATACATAGTGTTCCATGCAGACTACCAGTTGCTCATATGTAAGATGTAAGTCTAGGTTGTAGCTGAAGAGAATTAAAAAAAGTTCATGACAGCCAAAGTATGACCTTGAGTCTGTCCCAACTGAATTTCAGGAACATCTTAAGGGTAGACTTGACACATTGAGCACTAATGACAGAAGACCTGATGAGCTGTGACAGGATAACGTACCTCAAGAAGGCAAAAGGTTGTTAAAATGCCAGCAAAGAATATACCAAAGTGGATAACAGAAGAGACTCTGGAACTTGCTCTCAATCAGAGAGTAGATAAAACAAACGAAAGGATGAAGGTAAAGAGATAAACAGAAAATGTCAAAGGGCAGTTCAAGAAGACAAATATCATAATGAAATGTGCAAAGAGAAAACCAAAAAGGATGAACACATTCAGCATAACTTATGTTAAATATACTCAAGAAACAGTTCAAGCCTAGATTGGAAATATTGAAAGATTTTATGGGCAAAATATTGAATGATGAAGGAAGTATCGAGAGAACTTGCAAAGAGTCACGGTACAGAATCACTGTACTAAGAAGGACTTGTCGACCATCTACCATTTTAGAAGGTAGTATATAAACAAGAACCAGTGGTGCTGAAGGAAGAAGTACAAGCTGCAATAAAAGGTTTAGCAAAAAACAAGGCTCCAGGAATTGATGGACTATCAATATAAAGGTTTCAACGAGCTGATGAAATACTGAGGAGGTTACTCACTGATCTACGTCAGGAAAATTACAAGACAGCTAGTTGGGCAACTGAATGATAGAGAACCATATTTCTACCCATTGCAAAAAGAGATCTTCCAACAGAATTCTCAATTTATAGAAAAGTATAATTATTATCAGGGATTGTACATGTTTACAAGTCTACCAACACTGTAAGTGAGATCTGAGCTCTCTGCTCTCTTGCTCTCTGCAACATTTGTTGTCTTCTGTTTGTTTGTTTTAAATTAGACTATCATTGTGGATGTAAGGTAATGTCTCCTTGTTCTTTTGACTTGACTTCATAAAGTTTTAGCTTTTGTTGTTCTTTTTGTTGTGGGCATTACTGGTTTTCACTGAGAAGTAAGCACATCTTAAATTTGGAAGAACAATTTTATGGTTTTAAATTGACTTCAGACAGCCAAATAATTGTGGGATTATTTGTTTGGCATTTTCAAGCAGAGCTGGCTGTGGTTTTGTTTCTTTGGGTTGCCCTGAAAGTTTGAGTTGTTCTGTCTCCCTTTCTTTAAAACCTGGGGTCGCATTGTCTTCAGGAGTTAGTGACCTGCTTTCGTGCACTTTTGGAATTAGAATGCATTTTGTCAGCAAGCTGTGGCATGGCAGCTTCAGGGTCCCAGAGATACGTGCTGCGGGACCAGGGAAGCTGGGCACTTTTAGGATCAACCTGCCTTCGGCTGGCAGAAGGAGGAAACAAGGTGAGAGGAGATGTTGTAACTTCCAGTTTGGAGTCTCACTCAGCAGGAGACATGCTCAGCCGCTGTGTGACACCTCCTGTTGTCCAGTTGTGTCTGCGTCACAGTGACTCCACAGAAAGGCTGAGGGCTGCTCCACAGGCTTTCCAAGACTGCTATCTTCATGGAAGTGAATTGCCTCATATTCTCCCTGAAGGGCTTCTCTTGGGTTTGAACCCCAAATCCCTTAGTTAAAAGTTCATCTTTAACCCACTGGGCCATCAGGGCTCATTTATAAGCTAGCCCCAAATCTAGATGAAATGTGCTTTCAATGTTGAGTGCATTGATGTTGAGGAGACTAAAAATTACTGAACATCTACTCTACACTGCATTTGTAATCCAAGATGAAATGCTAAAAATGGCTATTTTAACTAACTAGCTAACTGTGGTGATTAACATTACCACAAAGAAGAGACCTAAGACTCGTAGAGACTAATCCAATCACACTGCATGAGAAATGGATAGCACTAGAATTCAAAAGTAAGATCAACTCCTTAATATGCTTGACTGCACACTGTGTCTTTTATTTCTCCTTTGCTTCAATTGCTTTTGTTAGTTTTCAGATCTATCATTTACTGATCTTGTTCTCAATGTTGACTTGCCATGCCCACTCTGTGAGAATTACAGTGAGCCCTATAGTTAACTTCACATGTTGCTAAAATAGAAAAGTGACAAGATAACAATTATCCATCGCTATGTTTACAAATGCTGGAATAGTGCTCAAATGTGCTGACACCACCTAGACCTTTGGGATCTCACATCAGGAGATTAAGTGTGGCTGAGGAGATGCTTCAAAGATCTAGATGAAATCTGATGTACAGCTCATTTTCATATATATTTCCAGCACATTTTGCTAGTGGGCAAAATCTATTATTACTTCCAAGGTTTTTCTTTTTTAAATTTAAAATTATAAAATCAAATTATTGATTCACTTGACTTTATTAACTTTATTAACAAGATGGAAGCAGTAACAAACTTCAGATTTTTTAGTGTCTAAATTTTTTTCAGTGTGGATTTTCAGAAAAAAAGTCACTACCTAACACATCAATAAAAAAATCAACATCACTTATTGACTTAATTGAAGGTAATGTTAAAAGAAGTAGAGGATCTCTCGAATACAGACTTTCATTTGGTCTTTAGCAAATCCTCAGCTTTCAAATAATATGAAGTATGCAATTTTTTTAAATAATTGCTTTGCTATATTATAAAAACCTAGCACAAGCTGCATAGACAGGCATCAGGAGATTTGTTTTATTTTCAAAAGTTCACCTCAGGATTCAAAAGAATCCTGAAAGGACGGCTCTCTAATGTTCACTCACAAGTGTTCATGACTAAAAATCCAATTTGAAGAGTTTCTGATCTGGCACTGAATGGAATGAAGCCACTCAAAGTTGTTAGTCATGCATCACAATTTATGAACAAGCCAGAGGCTCCTGCTTCACTAAACAGTCAAGTGTGAAGGTTCCTCAGGGACACACTTAATAAGAATTTTATGAGTTATAGTGTTGTTGTTGTTAAATGTCCTCAAGTTGTTCTGAGTCAGAGTTACCCAATGTACACATGGATGAAACGCTGTCTGGTCCTGAACCATGCACATAATTGTCCTTGTATTGGAGTCTGCTGTTGAAGACATGTCAATCCTTTTTTCTCAGGGGTCTCTTTTTCACTGCCCCTTTACAAAGCACAATGCTCTTCTACAAAGACAGGTCTTTCTTGCCAACATGTCCAAAGTAAGGGGGATGAAGCCTTGTCATACTTACTTCTAAGAAGTATTCAAGCTGTACGTCTACCAAGCCAGATTGATTTGTTCTTTGGACAACCCATGATATTTGCAACATTCTTTGCCAGCACCATAATTCAAATGCATCCATTTTTCTTCAGTCTTCCTTTTTCAGTGTTGAACTTTCATGTGCATATGAGGCAATTGAAACTATTATGATCTGGATCAGGCACACCTTAGTCCTCAAAATAATAGCCTTCTCCCCTAAAAACCTTTAAAGGGGTCTTGGAGCAGATTTACCCAAACACAATGTATCCTTTGATACTTTATTGCTGCTTTATTGAGAATTGAATGTTAACAAAAGCAAGATGAAATCATGGATAAATTTAATCTTCTTCCCCCCCCCCAAAATCATGATGTCATATTTGTCTCAGGTGATCAGAATTGCAGAAGACCTCATTGGTCAGAATTATAGCACCCCCAAAATCTCTGCCATGTTAGTGAGTAGACAAATCAATGCAGGGCAAATATTAAGGGTCTGACTTTGGGTAGCATCAAAAGCCTATATTGAGTAAAGTAGGCACATTTATTTGGAACACATGAGCCTCTTTTAAAATCCACCTATATCAATCTTTTTTGAAGATATGCCAATTGATATGTATATTTACTATCTATTCTTTTCATGTACAACCTTTCCAGTCCAGAATAGTTTGCGTGTGTTTTCAGATCCTTGATGAACTCATGTATTTTCAACACACACCATGTGGATATTATAGAAATGCACCCCTCTATGTGCATCAGCACTATCATTGCTATTCTGATATATCACTCTTAAATTTCAAAGATGCCAATACAATCATCCAAGCAACCTACATTAATATATAATGTCTTCTTTTTAATACACTTTATACATTTTTTTATTATTTTGTATATTCAGTCAGTGGATTTTGCCATCTAATTCCTCTTCCTAGCTCAGTCTGAGCTCTCTTTGGTCTATTTTAAAATTTCAGAGATTAATCTAACCATTTATGTCTTGATCTTGTTCTTGTGTCTCCAGCCCCACACCCCCATGGGAAAATAAACTAGATCAAATGTATTATATATGTAGGTAAAAAGATTTATGTAAGTAAACAGAAGTTTTAGCTATTATTTTTCAAAATGTCCATAGTGACAGTCAAGACATGTGGAGACCTCAAGGAATGCCAGGTTCACAAGGTTCAAATGAGAGAAGGACTTTCCCACACAGTGACAAGGAGAAAGACTTAATCTAGAGTGGCTGCCCAGAATACAGAAGTCCTGTTTCTAAAACCAGGAGAGGGGAGAAAAAAATTCCGTTTTATCAAGTTATCTGCTTGTGGTATTTTTATTTTGGGCAGCATTAGATAACTAAGATGGGGTTAAAAATAGGCTTCATTAGCATATGTCAAAATCACACTTTGCTTGTCTCAAAGATAACGGTCACTGCCAAAGCCCTAGCTCCATCATCACCACAGTGAATCTCAGTTAAAACCACACTTTGTTTGCCCTTGTATATTCAGGCACTCACCACAAGAACACCACAGCGTAAAAAAAAAAAAAAAAAAAAACTCTAGAATTTCCTCTAAAATTCTTAACTCATTTTATTTTTGGTCTTTATACTATTCTTCTCAGATAAGTAGCATTGTTTATTGAGTACTATTAAATAAAAGACTTGCTACTTTCCTATGTACTTTTGTATCTGTATGGACCTTTTCTGTAACCCAACTTCAACAGTTTTCTTCTCAGGAATTTCAATGGCAATCACAAATAGAGATTCGTTTTGCACTTATCTTTCTCCATTTTATTTATAACGAGGAAACAAAACAAGAAGCTATATCTGAAAATTCTGGATTTTTAATTTTCTTTATTCCAACTATTTACATTCTCTAAATGTATACTAATTGATCATACACAATATCTATCCTTATAACACATCTTGCATATATTTTTGCTGACATAATGTGCAATAGATTTTACAGTATTGGTCAATGAAATCTAGGCTGATTCTGACTTACCTACATATCCAATTGCCTTTCCAAAGTTTCCATTTGATTATCCATTCACAACCAACTTCCACTTGATCAATGTAGGTCACATATTTTGAAATAGTGCAATGTACTCATTCCTTTAAAAAAAATTTTATTATTATGAATTGGGTGAATGTGGATAAAGCAGATCATCAATTTTGCAATCAACAATTCATATCCACTTTGTTGCAATCCATATATGCCAATCCCCTCAATGTATCATCATGTATTCCATTTTCTCTTTGAGTTTTCGGTTTCTAGTCCTCCTTCTTTCCTAACTCTCTGACTTGGAGATTGAATAATGATACCCTTTTGATTGTAAATGACTGAATATTCTAGTGTGAGGATAATGTCCATGCTTCACCTAAAGTATGGCCAAGGGCCATCCATCACCTTGTCTTGCGGCTTCCACTGGTCTCTATCTGATCAGTAACCCAAGGTCTCTTTAATAGTTTGGCCTCTTGTCCCGACTTTCCATGATAGTAGAGTTGGGAGCTAGGTGTAAAGAGTAAACAAAAGCTGCAGTCCTGGAGTCACTGCTGACTTAGGATACTAAGATATGTGTCAGAGCAGAACTGAGCTCAGTAGGGTTTTCAATGACTTCTTCATAAATATGTTCCCAGGTCCTCTTACAGTACTTCTGGAAGGCTAACTTTTTTTTTTATTTTATTGAGGGCTCTTACAGCTACTACAACATTCAGTACATCATTTGTATCAAGCACATTTTCACACGTTTCCACATACATTTCCAAATGTTTTCCATTTGAGCCCTTGGTACAAGCGCCTCTTTAAAAAAAAATCTCCCCTTTCCCCTCCCCCCCCTATTTTTAATGAATCATTTTATTGGGGGGCCCTACAACTCCCATCACAATCCCTAACAACATCAGTTGTGTGCAGGCCACTTTTACTTACCCGTTGCCATCATCAATCTCAAAACATTCTCCCTCCCTCCAGGCCCCCATTATCAGCTCCCTATATTACCCTATATTGCCTCCCTTCCCCTTGAATCCTTAGTAATTTACAAATTATTTTTTTCATCCTGTACACTGTACAATGTGTCCCAACACTCACTTCCCTGTTGCCTGTGCTCCAGAGAGGAGGCTACATGTAGATCCCTGAAGTTGGTTCTCCCTTTCTATTCCTCCATCCCTCCACCCTCCTGGTATTACCACTCCTATTACTAGTCTTGATGGATCATCTATCCTAAGTTTCCCATGTTTCCAACTTCACTGTACATCTCCTGGTCTAGCTGGATTTATGTGGTAGAAATAGGGTCATATAGTGGGTGGGAGGCAGCATGGGAACTAGAGGAAGGTTGCATATTTCATAGCTCCTACCCTGTATCTTAACTGACTCATCTCCTCCTTGTAACCCTTCTGCAAAAGGATGCCACCTCACCTATTGATGGGCTTTGGGTCCCC